>PVLA01004400.1:0-177996 GCA_004027455.1 Hydrochoerus hydrochaeris | reverse complement strand
AAATCAGCTTGGTACTGGCAAAGAAATAGACCTGAGGATCAATGGAACAGATGAGAAGATGCAAGCACAACTACAAAGACACTCAGCCACCTGATATTTGACAAAGGGGCTAAATATGTCCACTGGAAGAAGGATAGTCTCTTTAATAAATTTAGAGAAGATTTGATGCCAGTACTCCTTAAACTCTTCAATGAAAAATTGCCTCTCTACATGCTGAAGACTGAAACTAGATCAATGCATATCACCATGCACAAAACTAAAGTCTAAATAGATCAAAGACCTCAATATTAAAACATAAACACTAAATCTACTGGAAGACACGGTAGGTAGAAGTCTTGGAGACGTAGGGGTAGGCAGAGAATTCATGAACCAAACACAAACTGCACGTGAAACACTTCAAAGAATCAACAAATGGGATCTCACATTATTGAAAAGTTTCTGCACTTCAAAGGAAATCACCAACAGAGTGAAAAGAAAACCAACAGAGTGGGACAGAATTTTAACCAGCAACCCCTCAGACAAAGGACTTGTGTCCAGAATATATAAAGAATTGAAAAACATCAAGCCCCCCAAATTCAAAGACCCTCTCCACAAATGGGCATCTGAGATGAAGACACAGTTCTCAGAGAAAGATATACAAATGGCAAATAAATACATGAAGAAATGTTTGCCATCACTGGTCATTCGAGAAATGCAAATTAAAACAGCATTAAGATTCCACCTTACTCTGGAAAGAATAGCTGCCATCAAGAAATCAACTGATAACAAATGTTGGTGAGGCTGCGGGGAAAAAGGAACACTGCTCCATTGTTGGTGGGAATGTAGACTGGTGCAACCATTATGGAAATCCATATGGAGAATTCTCAGAAGACTAGGATTAGAAGCCCCATTCAATCCAGCTATCCCCCTCCTGGGTATTTTCCCCAAAGAACTGAAAAGTTCATATCACAGTGATATATGTGCACCCATGTTCATAGCTGCACAATTTGTGATAGCTAAGTCCTGGAAACAACCAAGATGCCCATCAACTGCAGAGTGGATGAAAAAGATGTGGCATTTTTATACAATGGAATATTATTCAGCTATAAAAAAGGATGATCTTGAGGCCTTCATAGGCAAATGCAGACAACTTGAGACTCTCGTCATTAGTGAAATAAATAAGAATCATATTTATAAATATCATATTGTGCCTCTAGTGTAAAAACTAAATAAGAAGGGTAATAAAAACAAAATGTGTAATTGCTATTGTAAAAAAGAGAGGAAAAGAAAGTGCTCTAAGGGATATAACTGTGTGTGTTTGAGTGTGTAAAATAGATGACCATATTGATGAATCTTTGTTGGATCTTTGAGCAGAACTGTTTGTAGTCTGACTGTTTGAATGTTTACTATGTACCCTTTAACTTTGTAACTTGAACAACTACATCCAAGATGACAATATGTAATTTACAAATTACTGATTTCTTAGTGGGGCTTTTTCTCATTCTCCTTTCTCTTTCTTTCTTTTAGAATTCTGTATTATTGCTACAGTTTTTTGGGTTTTTTTCTTTTTTTCTTCTCTTTAAATAAAATTTTAAAAATGTAAAAAAAAAAAACTTCTGCACTGCAAAAGAAACACCAACAGAGTAAGAAGACAACCCACAGAATGGGAAAAAGGTGTTTGTTTTTTTAAGAAAATAAGCAAAACAGAAAAAGGGGTAGAAACAATACAAAATTTCAGAAAAAAATAAGCAGCAAGAAATCACTAGTTGATAAATTACATATTGTCTTCTTAGACATAGTTGTTCAAGTTATAAAATTAAAGCATACAAAGTAGATAGTCAAACAATGAGACTGCAAAGAAGTTCAATGATCTAGTAACAACATAGCAACATGGTTATGCTAACACAGAATTTTTTAAAAAAAGATAAATGATAAGAAATCACTAGTTAATAAATTACATATTGTCCTCTTAGAAATAGTTGTTCAAGTTACAAAATTAAAGCATACAAAATAGATAGTCAAACAGTGAGAGTGTAAACAGCTACACATGCATGAGTCTCTACATGTATTTCTATCCTTTCTGTATTAGAGAAAAACAAAACTTAACAAGACAAAACAAAAAAATTCCTATAAAAACATGAAACCAAAAAGTCATATAAAACCACAGTACAAGATGATCTACAATGATTACTGTGTTGTTTTTTATTATCTTCAATAGAATGTCTATATCATCAGGCATAATTGAATATAGCAGTATAATTGAGTATAGCAATAATAACAATATTAGTAAAATAAAACATCGTAGACAGTATAAAACTTCAAAGGCAGGTAATAATCAAACCATAGTAGATATTCTAGTGGATCTTGTCGTCTTAAGTACAGTTGCCTATACTCTCAGACTTGATACTATAAATCATAACAGCTTTGAATAAAATCTATCAATACAAAACAGTGATCCAATAAACCAGATTCAATTACAATCAGTGATGGTAAAACAGTGTAGGTTTTACAGAACTTTAGATTAAGTTAATAGGAAATTAAGGATGATTACTGTACTATATCCTGTTATTTTCAGGATTACTGTCTGTGTCCTCAAATCTAGTACAGGTAGAATGACTGGAACAGAATATAATACATCTAAGCAGAGTAGTGTGAGTAATGTGGGTTTTAGATCCTGGTGCACTATTAACAATATAGCGTATCAAGGCCATCTATGTTAGAGTTTCTAGTTATCATTCTCTGCCTCATTTCTGCTATGCTATTTTTCTGCCTTTGTTTAGATTTCTCCTTCATTCTACTGCCTGCCCCACTCATTGAGGCCTCTCTGCCACTGTTCCTAAAATCCTGGTATTTTTTTTTTCTCTCTCTAGAATGTCCTTCAGTATTCTCTGTAGGGTTGGATTGGTGGTCACGAGCTCCCCCAGTTCCTCTTTGTCATAGAAGTATCTTGTTTCTCCATTAACTTCTAGTGACAGTTTTGCAGGGTATTTCAATCTGGGCTGGAGGTTATTTTCTTTCAGGGCTTGGAATACTTCACTCCAAGCTCTTCTTGATCTGATGGTCTGTGTTGAGAAGTCAGCCGTGATCCTGATGAGCTTACCTTTATAGATAATCTGTTTCTTTTCTCTGACAGCTTTTAATGTTCTGTTTTTATATTGAATTTTTGGTATCTTGATTATTATATGTCTGGGTGTAGCTCTGTTTTGGTTGTAGGTGGCTGGAGTTCATTATGCCTCACACAACTGAATGTCATTTTCTTTTCCCATGCTTGGGAAGTTTTCCTTAATTATTTCCGTGAATAGGCTTTGTAATTCACCTGTATGTATTCCTGCTTCTTTGTTCACGTTTCTTATTCTTAAATTGTAGATTCTCTTGTCATCTTCTAGCCTTTGTATTGTTACTGCCTGTTTTCTTGTTATTTTTAAGAGATCTTTCCTTTCATGTTCACATACTGCAAACTTGTCTTCAAGTTTTGATAGTCTATCCTTAGTTTCTTTTAAGGAGTTTTGCCAGCTTTCAATGGGGTTTTTAATTTCCTGGTAGTCTCTTTGAATCTGCTTCATGTATTCTATATTTTCTTTATATTCTTTATCAAATGTTTCTTTCCTTTTTTTGTGTTCCTTCCTTCCTCTGTCTGTATCATATTGAGAGATGCTTCCTGAGAGCACTTCTTTTATTACTCTACTCATATCCTGCTTTACCTGATTTAATATTTCAGTTTTGAGCTCGTCTACAAGGTCCTGAAGATATCTCTTAATGTCTATTGAAGCCATGTCTGATGTTGCATGTTTGCCGCCCTCAGTCTCCCTTGTTTTTCCCTCTCTTGGATCAGTGCTCTCAGGGTTCTGGGCTGGGGGCCTCCTCCTGCTTCTCTCTCCTGTCATGGCCCTGGCTTCCTCCACACAGGTTACAGTGCAGGTCCCAGCCCCCTTCCCTGTTGGCCACGTTTCCTCTGAAGCACACTGGCAAGGGACCTACATATGCCCTCTCCTGCCTGCTCTTGTCACTGAGGTGCAAGCAGCAGCTGCCTATGCCTGCCCTTCCCCACCTGGCCAGCCAAACTTCAAGTGCCTTCACCTGGTTAGTACTTGCTAGCTCAGGAAATTGATTTGGGATGGCTCATTGGGTCCCGACCAGGGGCATGGCCCAGTCCAAGCAAATCCCATGAATCTGCTCTGGGGAGGGAGGAACCAACTGAAGTCACTGTTGCTCCCAGTTCAGGCTCCTCCTGCCAGATTCCAACATGTTGCCCATTTGGTCTCACCCTTCCTGTGGTGGGGGGGGTCTCATTCCCAGCACTGACCGTGGATTAATGAAGGTCCCTTTGCCAGCTCCGTTCTCTCTTGAGCTCACTAACCCCTGACTTCAGCACTGCTGTGCTTCCTGTGAGTGGTGGCAGGAATGAGTTTGGGCAGCTCTGCTGGTCAGTGTGGATTCAGGCCGTTGTAAAGTTGGCGGGTGGCCATGAATGAAAACGCTGTGTCCTGTAATTTTTAGCTGTTTCAGTTGTAGTCCTGATGTACTTGACGAGCTTTTTTATGTTTTAATTTCTTCCTGTGTCAAGAGGATCCATCTCCCTCTATCTGGGTCTCTCCAGGGTGTTTTATTCTGGCATATAAGTTGTTTCTCCTGGGAGGCTTTGTATTTTGTTGCTCACTGATCAGCCATCTTGACTTCCTTTCTGGGAAAAAGGTTTTGCTGGCCACACCTCCAGCACAATACTAATATCTAGAATGTACAAAGTAAAAAATGTAGATCTCCCAAAATAAGTCAAAAAATAAGCAATTGAAAGGAATAGACATTTCAATTTTATAGAAGAAAATAAATATAAATGGTCAATGTAAGAAGAAATATTAATGACAAGTAAATATATGAAAACATGTTCAATATATCTGGCAATTAGAAAAATAAAAAATAAAATAACACTGAAATGTCATCGTACTCCATAAAGAATGCCTAACATTAAGATAACATACAATAACAAATTCTGGAGAGGCTTTGAGGAAAAAGGAACACTTCACATTTTTAGTGGCAATAAACTTGTATTACCACCATTGATATTTGTATGGCAATTCCTCAAAAAACAAACTAGAAACCCTTTTAACCCAGCTATTTCCCTTTTAAGTATCTTCCCAAGAGAATTAAAGACATCATATTATAGTGATGCATGCATACTCATGTGGTTAACAATGCAATTCATAATAGGTAAATTGGGACTAGGGATATAGCTCAGTGGCATAAGTACCTGCCTGGCAAGTGCAAGGTCCTGGGTTCAATTCCTGGTAGAAGAAGAAGGAGGAGGAGGAGGAGGAGAAGAGGAAATAAAAGAAGGAAGGAAAAAAGAAAAAACTGACCATAATAGCTAAATTTTGCAAGCGGTCCATCAACTGATGAAAGAAAAAACTGACCATAGTAGCTAAATTTTGCAAGCAGTCCATCAACTGATGAATGAACAAAGAAAATGTGGTATTTATACACAGTGGAGGTCTGCTCTCCTATAAAGAAGGCTAAATTTGAGTCATTTGTAAGAAAACAGATGCACCTCAAAACCCTAATGTTAAGTGAAATAAATCAGACACGCAAGCTTAACTATCACATGTTTTCTCTTAGATGAGAAATCCAAAGCATAAATAATTAAGGAGCAAAATAAAAGACAGACAATAGAAAACAGCAAGATAGATCTTTTACAAGTGGCAAGTTGACCATGAGAAGGAGGGAAGGCAGGGGAAGGAAGGGATGTAAAAAAGAATTAAGGGGTGTCATATACATGTACCAGCTCCCCATGATTAATGTCATCATTATGTACATCAAAACCTGAGTTACTAATAAAAAAAGGTTTTTGAACAGAAGAAGGAACCCACTATTTGAGAAAATGGCCAGACAGGCTAGTTCTAATGCCAGGGCCTCAGTTGTCCTCAGTGAGCTGTGATGGGGACTCACTTGTGCAGCTGCTTGCACTTTAACAATCCACATGCATGAAACCCACAAGGCTGCCACAGCAGGGAGGCTTGGTAGATGGTGTGGTGTGGCAAGCTGTGGTATGGATTGTCCTTCAAAAGCTTGTGTGTTCAAGGCTATGTCCACAATTCAGCAAGGTTCAGAGGTAGGTTTTTGGAAGATACTGGGTTATGAAGGCTTTAACTTAGTCAGTGAATCCACTGATGAATTCATGATTTGATGGTGACAGAAATTCAGGATGTGGGATTTAGTTGTCATTGTGTTTCTATCTCACCACAGGACTAAAAGCAACAAACCAACTAACCATGGACCAAAACCTCTGCTATCATAAGCTCAAACAAATTTTCCCCATTTAAATTATGATCAAGCATTTTGTCATAACAAAGTAAAGTCGAATAACACAGAAAGTGGGAGAGCTACCTACCGTCCATTTCCACCTCCGCTGTGAGAAGACTCAGCTGTCTAGTGAGGGCCTTTCAGCCTCATTATGCAAACCACAGGAATTTCATATGATAGCAAGACTCAAGCGACTGATCTCTAGGTGCCAGCAACCTGTGACATTAGTCCAGGCAATACTGGGTATATGCTGGGTCTGGGGCCTCAGGCCCAACTGCCCAGGATAATAATCCATCCTTCTCCAGGTTAATATGCTGTCTCTGGAGCTCTGACCTCAGACGTGGGGCTAGGAAGACCGGTGACCAGGTTAAGCAAATAAGCAGCCTGGCATGGCTGTCCCATGGAAAGTAAAGGGTAACCCAAAATTCCCTTAGTAGGTCAATGGCAGATCAAGTCCTACTAATGACTCGTGCTTGCCAGGCAGGCTCTTGTACCACTGAGCTAAACCACCAGCCCAAGTCCTACTAATTCCATCACTAAGACGGATATGGCCTATGATGATGAAGGACAAGCAGTTACCCTGTATTTATAGACAACTCCAAGTGTACTGATGAACCCGTGGGCCCACTCATCCAGCCCCACAAAGAGGAGCAAAAGTCCGGCTCTCCTGGTTCACACAAAGGCCACAGGTTCTACTACCAGGAGGGCAGGGATGAAGACACAGCTGGTGTTCTCGGAAATGAAGGGCCTCATGGAGTAACAAGCAACAAACAGGAAATACTTTTTGGATCTGTGGAGGGCAGCTTCAGAGCCAGAGAGGCCATACTCTTGCAAAGCTCTGCCAACTGCCTGCTCTCCTACCGCCATCTTGGTCATCAACCGAGGCTCTCCCAGGCTGCAAGCTGATTCCAGAAACTGGGGCAGGAGAGGCTGAGGGATCTGCCAACCCTGGAAAAGTATTCTTCCTTCCCTGACATCCTCAATGCCCAAAACCATTCCCCTACATCCCCAATACAGAGAGGAGTCTTCTGGAAGTAAAGGGATACACTTGCCCTTCCTCGTATCCCCCCAACTCACCTATCCCAAGCGAAGGATGCTGTGTTGCAGGACTCTGGCACCTTTGACACCCAGACAGCCTGTTCACACGCCGTCCTGGGGAGAGGGTCCTGGTTTCCAGCAGTGAAGTTAGAACCTAAACACACAAATACTAGTTTAACCCTGCACTAGTTTCTTGCCACATTCAGAATGAGAGTTAAAGAAATAAAAACACTTAGAAACAATTGGATCATTGGCTCATAAGATTCTTCAGCTGTTACGATTCACTGCCTAAAACTAGCAAATGGAAGTAGTTTCAGCACCGGGCCACTCAAAGTGTGGTCTCTGAGCCAGCACATGGGCCTCACCTGGGAGTTTTACTCTCAGGCCCTGCCCAGACTTACAAATGCAGAATTTCATTTTTACAAGAACTCAAGTGGTTTGTACACATATTAAAGTTTGAGAAGTGTTGCTCTAATTCACCCAGAGTTCCTTTTCCTTGGCTATTATTTTGCCCAGACCAACACTATACATTTTGAGAGATGCAAGAACTCTAAGAGGCTATAGATGAACACTGAAAGTCCCCTGGCTCCTGCTCAGGAGGGCTGACCATTACCTGTGTACCATCGAAGGCCCCGTCTGCCTTTCTAGTTTCCTACATTCCCGCTGTCTTCCCTGTATCTCCACCCTTCTACTTGTGGACAGTCTTCCTAGCCTGATTGTGACCCCCGCCTTAATTACCTTCAGCTTCACCCTTTCACCACAGCCTACTGCATGATGTCCAGTCTCCCTGGAGTACTGACCACTGTGTCATTCCCTCTTCACCTCACTGTACTTGCCTCGCATGACCTCAAGCCCATCACCCTTTTCCACAGATTTTTGCTCACACATTTTGCCTGCCTTCAACACTCCACCACAGACCTCTGCTATTTATTGCAAATCTCTCCATATCCTTTGGCACTGGGTGAAAAGCTTGCTCTGGGTAACATGTCCAGGTCAAAGAAATCTCTGAAGTTCCCACTATTTTCTTCCTCATATCCTTGTTTCTTTACACCCTCCATTAGAGTTACCAATGTATATACCTCCTATTCCTAGCTACAGTAAACATGTTTGAAGCAAGAATCACACCTTATCATCATTGTTCCTAACAAAGATTCCAACACACAGGTGATACGAGCACATGGAAAGCATAAAATGCCCCTCCCTGTTTTCTTAATTTGGATAAGAACCACAACTATTGAGACCATATTTAATATGGTTAATAGATTACCTTATGGAAAATATGAAAATTTCTTTAAATGGGGTTATCTTGACAATCTAGTCTACTTGAATCTTTTATCCTGAATCAACAGTTATTGAATGAATAAATGAGAATGCATTTTTTGTAGCACAGTGAAGTGTGTATGTCACTCTACACGAGGTAAACACTGAATTTTGAAATGAGACAAGCGTGTGGTTTAAGACTAACGGCCCAGTGGAAGCAGGAATTGAGAAGGAAAGCTCCTACCTCAAGGAAACTATGTGGCGTGACGGTGAAGTGACGTCTGCTGGAGTCCCCTTTGTGGCCATGTAGGCACACATCCCGTCACACCTCTGCAGTGAACATGCTGAGTCAGGACTCCATTTCTTGGGCTGAGGAAAGCTCTGCCAACATCTGAGTCACCCCTCAAAGCAGACAACTGACAAGCAGTGGAATTTGTTCTTACTGATGGGGGAGGAAGTTCCAGGGGACATAGCTGCAAGACGGAGGAAATGGAGCGGACACAAGTAGTACAGTCATCAAGTTCCCTCTGACAGTGTCTCTGCCTTCCCTTCAGCTGAACTGGCCATTCAGCTGGTTTGCAGCTTACAATGAGTTTTTACCATGAACCTGGAGAGGAAGCTTTTGCTCAGAGGCTGCATGACATAGTTACCTATGCAAGGAGGAAGGGAAGTGCTAGACCTCCTGAAAGTGAGGGTAATGGGGGCTCAGCTCTGTCTCCCAGAACTGGACTGAGTCCCACTGCTTGCCTTGGGAAATGACTGAGATGGATCACTATCTATGCCTTGGATCAAGGGGCTGCCTGATCAGCTCGAACAGTCCTGTGAAAACCAGAAAAACCACAGAAAGTCTCCAAGAGTTAGCAGACACAAATATCAGATTTTCAAAATCATCAATGACTTAATAAAATAATGAAATGGAAAGTACTTGTTTCACCTTTGATAAAAGTTCTTAAGATGCTAAACAATATTGTGAAGATTTTGTCTTAGCTTGGTGGCAGATCTCCTGGAAATAACCAATAAACAAAATGTCTTTGGTATTTTGTCATTGGAAATGCAGCTGGAAAACCAAAACCCAAGCAACTTTAGTGTTCAGTCACTGGCTAGACTCTGGTTTTGATTATAAACACAGTTTTGAAGTTCTGCTTTTAGATGCCCAGCATAGCCAAAGCAGAGTTTGCTTGAAGAAGCTCCATAGGGAAAGACTTAGCAGCACATCCTACCTGAAACCAATTGCTAGCAAATGGAGCCGTGCTGGCTAATTAGTGTGAAATTGTTTCCATTAAACCTTAATAGATTCAAATCAGCTAAATTAACAGCTAGAGAAACAGCCACAATGAAATTACACTCCAGTGTTTCTAATTAAGTTGGAAACCTTGGGTACAGAATCTACCACCATCACAAATTAGGAATCTCTGCCAGAGCTGAACTCCTTCATTTTTTTCTTAAACCACCAACAGTCTCTGCTAACAGAATTCATGCAAGAAGAAAATTGAATTTATGCAAGAAGGGGGAAAAAAGGTAAGCAAGCTACTTTAAAATATTAATTGATTCGATGAAACATTTCTTGCCCAAGCTGTGCCAGTTACAGGTAAGACTTGAAAGACAGAGCTTACAAAACCTCCACACAGAAGAAATCAACATGTTTTTTGTGTATGATTTGCATTCCCAACACACTTAAAGAATCATTTGCCTTCTGAAATAAAAAAGAAAAACTTTTCGACTAGCCCTTTGGTTCCTCTGCCATGATTGATAGTTTTGGGTTGCTGAGGTCAAAATAACTATGATTTCAATAGATACAGAACAGTTCCCAAGGGCTCTTGAGTCTTCCAATTTCTAAGAGAACCATTATCTGTAGGGAAAAGGATAGACTCATTCCTCGAATAGCTTGAGTTCTCTAGGAGGCTGTTAGCAGACGACATTGCAGAGCTAATCTGTGATTTGGGGCTCTAGGAAGGCTCTGATGCCCCAATCGCATTCATTTCCTGCTGGTACCTGTCCAAATTTGGGTTATTACAACTTCAAGGCTTTTGATGGGGGCTGAGACTCCTATTAAAGAACTTCTCAAGCAGAGATACTTGGTTATAGTTATGTGAAAGACTTACCAAGCTTAGCAGTACAGAAATGTAAAAAGTGGATGTGGGAAGTTTCTGAATCTGACCTTGCCAGCCAGCCTGTACTGTCCCACTCATCTCTGAGTCCTGGGGCTTGTTTATTTGTTGTTTGTTTCATGTTGGTAATAACAAAGATTTAAATCCAGAGTTCAAAATCATTTTCTAAGAACCCTAAGTTTTTACTCTTGCATCTACTTTTTCTAAAAAGAAAAATATTAACATCTCATAGAAAAAGTCAACTCAGAATGAGACTGGGTAACTCACTGGATAATAAAAACAATGGCATACAAGTACAGGGACTAGCTAGACAAAGTTAGCTAGATAAAGGTTACATCAATATTTGTGTAGGTGCCAGATGGTTGTTGAAGAAGCTACAGTACATAGCATATAAACTGAGAAAAAATAAAATATTTAAAGTTCTAGAATATGAGTGCCCTAAAAGGAAAGCTAATGTTATGATGTGGATTAGCCTAAGCAACTGCTCTGTTCTATGCAGGGATATAAAACCACTCAGAATATTTTTTCAATAATTTAAACGTGTACTTTTATATGAATTTTTAAAATTTCAAATGCTAGTTTAAAAATGGTATAGCACCCCCTCCCTGAAACATCTGGAGGACAGATGGCCAGTTTTCAATTTCTTTTTATAGTATTCACTTAACACCTATAGTATTTCAAAAGTGAACAAATTGGATTAAAATATTCAGTAGCTAATTACTTCCTCTGTCTACTACAAAGCCCTAGAAGCTAAGTCATACCATTTTAAGTGATAAGCAGCAATTCACTATCTTTAAGTATGAATTGATGATACAATAACTAATCAGAAGCATCCTTTACCTCAAATCCAAGGTAGATTACAGTCAAAGCCCCAGGGCAAATAGGATAGTTCCTCAATTATGTCTTTTATGCTGTCTAAATTAGACTAACTACTGACCAGCAGTACAATTATTGAGCAAAAAATTTCTTCACAATTATTACACATGAAGAAAAACCAATTAATTGTTCCTTCAAAATAAAGAGGAAGAATAAAAGTGTGTCTTTAAATTAAAATAATTGCTATAGGGCAACCAAAGTCAAATTTTCATTTTACTGTAGAACATAAATTACCAACAAAGTCCTGACTCAGGAATCAAAAATCTAAATCTCAGAATTTAAAACCATGAAATAAGCTATATCATATACAACTCTTGATTTATAGCTAATACTGGAGAGTCACCCAAATAATAAAATCTGTTTAGTTGTCACATTCTCTAGTTTACAAAAGAGGCAGTAAGCATTTATGTCATTAGTTTATTTACAAATACATCTAATATGTTATGATAGTCTGTTATGTGTATGACTCCAAGGTGATCCATTTCCCAAAACAATTGCACCTTGTGACTGTTAATCCTGATATGTCAACTTCACTGGATTAAGAAATCCCTAGCAGATTAGCACAGCACATTCCTGGGACTGTCGGGGTGGCCTTAGGTACTATGTAAGGTGCCTTGTCCTGTGCAGTTCTCAAAGTTTCCCAGGAAGGATGGTGAGCGGATGTAGAAATAATCATAAGAATCAACATACAGAAAGCTGAGGTCAGGTGGAGCCCTCTCTCTACTGATGGGAGGAAAGGAACCACTTAACCACAGCAGGGCATTTTTATGTATACATTTGGCAGGTTGGTGTCGCGTGACACCCCTTTGCTAGCTCACTTCTCACATCCTGTGTTTTCCGGGCTGGAACACCTGTTCCCCTGGGGCATTCCATGCTTGAGGGCATTCCTCCAGTGCTTCCTGTTCTCAGCTCTTCCTGCTCTCTGCTCTGCACACATAAATGATCACTAGCTCGGCCACTCTAACATCCCTTGCTTGTTTATCTCTGGCATTCTTCCCCTGTTTTGCTCCCTAGCTGCTATGAACTAAGCAGCTTTGCTCCACCACAACTTCTGCCATGTTGTTCTTGCTTTGAAGCCAGATGACTAATGACCAAATCCTCCCAAGTCATGAGCTAAATTAAACCTTTCCTTCTTTCAGTTCTGAGTGTTGGGTATTGTTGGCAGAAATGGGGAAGCTACTAGAGAAAATTGGTACCCAGAGTGAGGTCATTGCTGTGACTGTACCTGACCATGTGATTTTAGAAGCCTTTCTGACTGGTTTTTAGGAGTTTGGGACGGTTTGGAGATGCAGGCCAGAGAAGCCCTAGAAAGCTGTGAGCTGAGCTTTATGCTGATCAGATCTCAGAAGACCAGAATGCTGATAGAAATGTGAACAGCAAAGGCCAGGCTCAGAAGGTTTTAGTTTGGAACAAGGACTCCATTGCCAAGTGGACTAGAGGCCATGCATATTACACTGTGGCAGAAAATTTGTTTACATGTTACCCTTGTCATGAAATTTTTGCAGGAGACTAAGAATAAGGGAGGTAGACTAATGAATCTGGTAGAAGAAACTTTAAGACAGCCCTTCAGGCTGTCCCATGAGTACTGCTGGCTGCTTTTAGCCAGATTTATAGTGAGAACCAAGGGCAAAAATCAGAGCAGAAAATTTGAAAACTTAAATTTCAGTCCAGAAAGAACCATGTAAAAAGTTGGGCTATAGGAGATGTGACTGCTAAAAAGATTAGCACCATTAAAAAGAAATTAAGAACCTTGTATAGAGGCAAGAGGATGCCTTGAGGACACCTCAGGAATCAGCAAGACTGCACTCATCATAGGTTCAAGGAAGCAAAAGCATCAACCTTTCATTTGAGAAGAGAGTTCCCAGGACCGCTGTTCAAGAAGACTCTCCTAGGGAATTAGTTACCCTGAATTCATTTCACTGCACTCGGCCATTTAGGTACCTTTAAACTGCTGCTGTAATGCTCCAAGGGGACCTAGCTATTGCTTCCACTGACAAAAGAATTTGGTATCATCCACATAGATGGTGGTTTTTGCTGACATACAAATGCAGAACTTGTGGGATCAGGAAGGCTTCCATGCAGAATCCAGAGGAAGTTCTGGGGAAGCCAACCAAAGGCTCCTGAAAAGGTAGTGAATAAAACTATAGAAAGGAAGCCAAAAGTGAGTGGAGACCAAAGGAAGTTGGAGATGCCAGGAGAATGGAATATCAGTCCAGGAAAGCTGCAAGACATGAGTGAAGCCAGCCCAAGTGGGAGGTCATATGGGCTGCAACTAGCATGACCGTAGAGGTGGGGCTGCCCATGCCCCTTAGAACTCATGTTTAACCACATTTTACCCTGTATGTGAGACATGGAGTGAAAGGATTTGCTGTTGAACCTGCTGGTTTATGGTCTTTCTTTGATCTGATTCTTTTATATACCCATTCCTCCCTTTTGGAATGGGAATGTTTACCCTGTGACATTGTTCCTTGAAATAACATAACTTATTTTTTATTTTTACAGAGGTTCATAGCTAAGTGTTTACCTAGAATCTTAGGTGACCTCCAGTAAACATCTTTCTGTAATCTATGTTGGAACTTAGGGCACTGTGAAACCAAGCAACCAGCCCACCTCCCTAGTAAGCACCTATGAGCCCACTGGCACACGGGCTGAGATTCAAACATCCTACCCATCTCCCCATTAACTAATGGGAGCCAAAGGCCTGAGCATTTCTTGGGAGGTTGACCTTATGCAATATAGCAAGTAGGGGGTATTTCCTTCTACCAACTATTTGAAGGCAAATATTATTATCACTGTTTTGCTTTGTTCTGATTAATTGTACTGCTCTATTCAATATTGTTTTGATAAATTCTATAATGTTCTGTATTTGGTTTGATTTTGCTATACCTAACTGAAAGAACAACTATTGTGAAGATAACGAGATATACTTTGGCACCTGTTACTGTTATCCTCGTAACCTGTTGCGACGTTCTGTACCAATTTCACTGTACTGTCTCAGTTGGCGATATCCTGACTTTTCTGTTGTATTTCACTACTTTCCAACTTAAAAAAAAAAATCTTCTGTGGTGCCCAGGACTGGCTTGTGATTTGGAAAAATCTGTAAAGAGCTGGTATTAATTCATAAACATGCCATAGTTTTACACTGAAGCCATCTAGGATTAGGAAGATTCTAATTACTACTAATTCAATCTCTATTTATTATAGGTATAGTCAGATTCTCTATTTTTACTTATCAGTTTCAGTAATTTATTTTTTTAGGAATTTATTTTATCTAAGTTCTACAATACATTGGCACATAGACATTCATAGATTTCTTTATAATGCTTTTTTTTCTGTAAGGTTGACATTAATATTCCCTGCTTATTCCTTGATTTTATTCATTTTAGCTTTTTCTCTTTTTCTTGGTCAATTTAGCTAAAGATACATTCATTTCACTGTTCTTTCAAATAACCAATTTTTGGTTTACTTGATTCTATTGCTTTTCTAGTCCATACTTCATTAATTTCTGCTCAAATCTTTATCAATTTTTCCCTGCTTGCTTTAACTTTAGTTTGCTCTTTTTACATATCTTAAGGTAGAACATTATATCAATGACTTGAAATTTTTAACATAAACATTTACAAATACATATTTGTATACAGCTTTAGCTACATTTCGTAGCTCTGTTATATGATATCTTCATTTTTATTCATCTTGAAGTATTTTATAATTTCCTTTGTGATTTCTTCCTTACTCCACATATTTGTGAATTTTCCAAATTTATTTCTGTTACTGGTTTCTGTATTAATTCCATCATCTTTGGAGAAGATATTTTGTAAGATTCCAATACTTTTAATCAATTTGAGGATTTATGGCTTGCCATATGATTTAGCCTAGAGAATGCTCCATGTGTATTTGAAAAAAATTATTCTTCTCTTGTAAAGTGGAGTGTTCTATAGATGTATGTAAATAAAAGGTTTACAGTGTTGTTCAAGACTTCCACTTCTACACTGGACTTCTATTTTGTTTCTCTGGCTCATGTTTTGATTTAATCAACAGAAGAGCTAAAGACATGGAATAGAACAAAAGAAGCTAAGCCGGAAGGAACTCTCCTGCCTGAGTGCTTGAGCTGGGACATTGCCATTTTTCTGTCTTTGGACATGAACTGCAACACCAGCTCTTTCTATGTCTCATGCCTGTTGACTAACATAACTGGCTCTCCTTGCCCTCAGTCTTTGAGGCTCAGATTGGAATTACAGCATTGACTTCCCTGGGTCTTGCTTGCTACTTGCAGAAATCTGAGGATTTCTCAGCCTCAACACTAATATGATCTACTTCCTTTTAATAAACATCCTATTGATCCTGTTTGTCTGAAGAACCCTAATACCAAAGGTGTTAGAAGTGACATTCTAGTACAATAAAACCTTGCTTCATGAACGTGTCTTTTTTTGAACAATGTGGTTCACTAACAGAAGTGTTCAGCGAAATTTTGGTTCCCCTCAGGAACTTCATATCTGATGACTAACATGACTGTGGCCATCCTCCCCAGAACTGTGGAATTAATTAAGTTCATGAACTGAGGTATCACTGTATTTGTAAGTGAAACATTAGAATGGCATGGAACACTATAAGAAGCTGCATGTCATTGCGTATTAGTGACTATCGAATTTTTAGATATCCTGGAATATCATACCTGAAGCCTAGCTAGGTTGCTAGGACATAAGGGAAAAATAGACCCTGATACTACAAAGAGAATGAAAAAGACCCAGAAATGTTGTCCTTGTTGAAATTTCAGATGACTCTGGCTATAGCTATTATGCCTTGGGTCCAGATGTACATAAAAATCTACTCCTGGATGTTATAGGTCCATGACCTTTTCCCACCAGCATGAAAACATAAGATATACTTTTCCATTCTTTAACTCAAGCATAGTTGCCTTTTCTATAACTTGCAAGTAAGAGTCTTAATAGAATAAGTAGCAAAATAAGTAAAGGACTAGAGCTATTTTGAAATTATTCTAACTAGACAGACTGCATTTTATTCAATTGTGCCTTAACTCTGGGACTGAACTCTTTGGATCATGGCTTTAAAGGCATTACAACAATTAAGTGAACAACTGGTTAAAACATATATTGGCTTTAATCCCAATCGAAAATGTCCTAAAAGGTAGTGAGTGTCTATCTTAGATGCCGAGATAGAAATTTGCATGTGGGAAGCTTACTGGGAGTGTTCACTGAAACACTAGAGAGGCAAGGAAAAAGGATGAGGTGGAGGCATAGGTGGAACACTGTTGCCATCACAACAAAGACCACAGCAGACCCTGTAACATCACCAAGCTGGATCACCTTCCAAATCGCCCTGAACTGCAGTAAGAGTTCTGGGCTTTGGAACCCCCACCTCAGCCTAACCACACTGGAGAAAAGTGAAATTTTGGGTGAGATAGCTCAGCAGGCCATACTCTTGGCAAATGGAAGAAAGAATGTTGTGTTGAGAAGAGGAATCTAGTGTGTCACAACTCCCATTATATTCTATTCATTTTACAGCCTGGGTTCAAATACTAGTCTTTCTGGTTCCTACCACCGTCAAGCTGGTGATCTATTCTAGTAAAGCTAGGACCCAGTTGGTATCCACCTTTGATTGCAAGTATACATATATCACACCCATAGCTAAAGCTGATGGCTGGAAGGCATTGAAAGATGTATCTTCTACTAACAAATATTACTACATCTCACATTTCCCAGGTATGCTATAAAGGGTTCATATTGGATAGACACCTATAGACAAAATGATGAGGGCAGAAAACTTCATAGAAATCTTTCTAACTATATCAAGTACAAATAAACAAAGTGTTAAAAAAAAGTTTGCCAACTCATTCAGACAGAATTTAAAGAGGAAAAGTTATTAGTTAAGGTTGAAAGGAAATTGGCAAGAAATATATATTGCCTGGGGCATCTTTGTTCAAGAGCAGAACTGAATGGCCTTTCAATTTGTTGGTGTATGCTGCAGAATGACCCTATTCCCCCACCCTTCTCTCACCTTTCCCTACTTTTACCTCCACATTTTTTCTGCTTTTTTCTTTTTACTCCTTCAGCAACTTGGTCTACCTCATACATCTTGTTTGGTGCCATGGCAGACATTCATGGCTGTATCTACTCTTCCTTCTTCCTGGCATCTGATTCTCCTTCTGGTTCAACTACCAGGTTCCAATAAGATCCCTGGCCAAATGTCACTGGCGGTGAACACTTGACCTAGCCCTTCTCTGGAATGCTTTGATTTGGAACTAAGGAAACAGACATAGCTCTTCTTTAATAGTAAAGAGGGAGATGTAAAGCCAGGTTTCTTGATGACTTTGTTTCTGTTGCATGAAAAATAAAGACAAAAATCTGGAGCCAACAGAAAGAGAGAGAGGGAGCTAGTGGCAGGGAACGCCTGGGGTTCCAGGTAGTCCCAGACCAATCACACACACCTTACCTTCTTGAAGATTGGCTGGGTAAATCTTGAACATCTGTGCCTTTGATCAAGCTAGCCACAGTTAGATTTCTGCTCTTAGAGTTCTAATATATCATAGATGCATAAAAATAGGTAGGCCTTTTACAGAATATCTGGTACAACCTTCTATCTCCAGGCAAAAGGATATTTAAACAAGTTTTCATTCTTAAAATTCCCAGGGAAAGAAACCAACCCACTTTTCTTTTGTAGCCTTTATTCATAGCTAATTAACCTGCGGATGTATTTTTTTGTATTTTTCTCTCAACCAGTACATCTTTCAAGCTTAATTTCTAGAACAGAACCCTGATTCTCCATCATCGGAGGTTACCAGTAGGCTCAGAAAGTGCCATGGAAGCCTGGCAGGCCTTTGTTTGCATGGACTGTGAGGGGTAAATCTGTCCCTCAGCTTCCATCCCCAGACTGGACTCTCAGGGTGTTCCCTTGGATTCCTATCCAATGCTGCACTGCCCAGGGTAGATCTTCACGGGAGACATGCCAATAAAGTCACTTAATTTGCTGACAAAACAGATCGGCATCCTTCATACAACCAACCTTCTTTTAACCTAAACATGGAGATACCATCATCCTACGGTCTTTCTTCCCAAGCTTAGGGATCACAACACATGTAAGCTTTCTGCTTAGACTACATTTCCATCCTTTCCCTTTATATCACTTTTCCTTTTTGGGATCTCTGGTACGGTAAACTTTCTCAAAATGTAGAGCCCAAATGTCAAAGTGACACGTGGGTGAGGGGAGTGGGGAGTTATTTCTCAACTTTGTAGGCCAGGCCATTAATACACCTAAGTATCAAATTTGTGTTTAAAATAACATGGTGACCTTTCTCTCTACTCTCCCAGGACTTTCAGAGTCAAAACATGTGCCCAGGGCTCCCTGGTAGTCTCTTAGGAGAGTGCTACCCTGTTATAAAATGAGGGGGAGTGGTCCCCAGAGGGAGAATCCAACAGACCACAGTCACCAACCACGTCCAGCGCAATCCTCACGGCTCTGATACTCAATAAGGTACCAGAAAATCCTGCCATTGTTCTGGAGGCCCAGAACAATGGGCCCAGGGTTCCACTGGGGCCTCTCAGAGGAACTGCAAGCTGATATGCTGGGAGCCTCCAAGGGGTCCCTCATTTTTTGAGGACTATCTAGGTTTGGAATTCACCTGTCGGACAGCTGTGATTTTACATAGATTAGCTCAGAACTCCCATTCCCTTCGTCTTCCACCCCCAGGACCAGGGATCAAACGCAACACTTTGAATGTGTTAGGCAAGTGCTATTTCACTGAGCTATACTCCCATCACCACCTCCCTTTTCTGAGACAGGATCTCACTAAGTTGCCCAGACTTACCTTAAATTTAAGATCCTCCTGCCTCAGCCTCTTGAATACCGGGGTTTATAGGGATGCCCCACCACTGCCTGTCAGGTAGGCATTTTTGATGTCTTTGATGTGTCTGACTTTTCTTTCTGGACCAAGGCCAGACATTTTCTTGCTTCTGGGAAGGAAGGTTTGGGAATCATAAAGAAATACAGGTTTTCCAAGTACTCTTGTTCTGTGCTTCTCAGATGATCTCCTCCACCCACAGGGATGAGGAGCTCACAGCAGTTAAGACGCTAAACAGCTCAGCAGGGAGGTGTCACCTTTGACCTAGGCAGCAACCTGACAATCATAATGCTTCACCTTGTAAGTGTAGTCATAGAAAATCAGGGCTGATTTAGTCTGGTTGTTAAGTCTAATTGGCTATTAGGAGGTTAAGAGTGTCCAACGCCAGTATTTGACAACCATCAACCCACCTAGGGCCACAGTCCTCTTTCCAGACACAAGAGAAAAGGGCAGGCTGACATTCTCAACTTCCCAAATAGCCTAGTCCAGAAGAGCAGGGAGACATGCAGTCTACTCAGGGTCTTTGTCAATAACTTTTGTTTTGTTTTGTTTTGTTTGTTTTGAGACAAGGTCTCACTCTGTAGTTCAGACTGGCCTTGAACTCACTACGTAGCACAGGCTGGCCTCAAATACACAGCAATCCTCCTGCCTCAACCTCACAAGTGCTAGGATTACAGGTGTGTACCACCATTCCTGGCTGCCAGTAACTTTTAAAACAAGTTATACGATCCTTCTCTGTATCCAAAGAACCCCGGGGTGGGCAAGGCTATGAAACTGCTGGTAGCCTGGAGACAGTGTGGGGTACAGAAAGGAAAACTGGAAATGTTCCCTCCTTCCTCATTTTGAACCCTGCTGCTGCTGCCACCAACATCTCCGAGCCTTCATCATTTATTCCATGAGTTTTCTATATTTGGAAGTGCTTTGGGGGCCATTTTTCCACACTTAGAAAGTTATTAACCTGAATCTCTAATCCATACATTTTTCCATGCCCTTTTGCTGCACATGGAAAGGGCTGGCATTGAGAATGTGCATTTTGGATATCTGTGAACCAGAGGGACATAGAAACATCCTCTGCACCTCAAGGTGCTGGTCCCTGGTGTGAGTGGCACATGCTGCCTCTGGCAGGTCACTTGCAGTGGCTTCTGGGGGGCTGGTGGAGGGAGTGGGCTGCTTCTTAGAGATGAGTGAGCATCCTCTGTGCTTCTGCAATGAGGAGCTGGGTTCAGGTTCCGGAGGCTTTTGTCTTCCTTTCCTTCCACCCTTCATGCTGGAAATCAGTAAGCCATATGAACAAGTCAGATAAGCAGGAAAGTTTTTAATACAGTTTTTCCTTTTATTTCTTACCAATAGAACATGTTGATTTCAAGTAAATTCAGATAAGAAATGCAAAGACACTGAGATTTCCGTCATCTTAGACTAATCACCGTGAATACTTACAAAGGAGTGCGTTTTCCCTGACTGTCATGTACACAGGTGTCAGAATCACTCATCGAGAGCCCAGTGTGGGTCAGGCGCTGGGAGGATGGTCCATGTCTGTCACTGTGCATGATCTGCATGACCACTCTCCTGATGCTCTCCCACTGAGGCCCAGCGTGGCTGTGGATAGCTCCACTCTGGAGCATCTGGTTTCCCAACCCTACTGTGCCACGTGTCCAGTGTCATCCCCGGAAGCTGGTTACCCACAGGGCTTCCAAGTCCTCGCCTGTCAAATGAGAGTAACAACAATACATGCATCACATGGGACATTTTGAGGATTAAATGAGTGAGCACATGTAAAACATTTATAGCTACCTGTGAGAGCTCAGCTCAGGGGAATGATCTAACTCCCTTTTTTAGAAATACTGTGCCTGGAAAAGCCAATGACTTGGGTGAGATACCACAAACATTAAATGACAAAATCCAGGTTGGAAATTTAAATCTCTTCTGAGTTCAGTTCATTTGCAGTGTGTGTGTGTGTTAGAGAGACAGACTCAGAGACAAAGAGACAGACAGACTGAGAAGATAAAGAGGGAGATCCACAATTCCTGACCTTCATCCTATTTTGTGAGCATCTTTTGCTTTATTGTGCAATATTCCAGCACACAGATGTGTCCTTGACCTTGCACAGAGATACAGAGGAGCTGGCAGAGGCACAGCTTCATTCGGAGTGAGCCGTTCAAGCACAGGAATCCTGGGGGCTCTTATTATTACTTGTGTACACTCAGTCTGTAGGTCAGACAGGGCTGGGACCTGTACATTCTAACAGACTCCCAAATGATGTTAATGCTGCTGGTATGGGACCATGCTGTGGTGTTTTTGAGAATTCTGGCCCGAGGTTTTACTTCCTTCTGCACCTCCCTGCTTGTGGCTACATGAGTCGCCTGTGATGGCCCCACAAGTCATGAGTTCATTTGTATGGTGCATTGCGCCATCAGAGCTCCTAGGTGGGTCCCAGTGGAGCATAGGTGGCCTCACGTGGGAGTGCTCAGCCACAGCTGTCCCCGTCTCCAGTCTCAACACTGTCAGGTTCTATACACACAGCTGGGATTGTGACTGATCCCACTTGTCTGAAACACTTCACAAGGGACACTTGCAATTAGGATTCAGGAGAAAAGAAATGTTTGCTTTGGAGCCATGCACTGGGCATGGCAGGAAGTATGGAAGGTGTGGAGGGGCAGCTGGTGAGAGATCACCTACCTCACACCAGCATGCCTCAGGGACAATATGAGCCCTTCCATTCCCAAGTCTCCGTTGCTTCGTTGCCAACTCTATCACTACTTTCTCAAGTTTTCCATATAGCACCACCTGGAAGCCAGGTTTGGATATTTTTTTGTCGCCTTCTTCTTACTGCCAATAGTTTCACGTGTTGGGAGCTTGGTCCCCAGCTTAACAATGTGGGACGTGGCAGGACCTTTAACAGATGAGCCTAGCAGGAGGTCAAGGTCAGTTGGGGGAATCATCTCAGAAGAGATGATGGCACCTCAGCTCCTCTTCCTGTTTCAAGAAATAATCTTTCTCTACATACTGTACCATCCAACAGTGGGCCTTTACCGGAGCTGGCACCATACTGCCTGGACTTTCAGCCTCCAAAATCTGACTTCATTAATTACCTTTTCTTCATATGTAGCCTGCCTCAGGCATTTCATTACAGCAACAAAAACTAGACAAATACACAGGATATCCTTCAAAAGTAAAGGATGTTCCACTTGAACATCATCTGTAGAAATTCTCAGGTAGGAAGCAGAGAATATGAGAAACAAACAGAATTGTGAGTGCAGCAATACAGATCAGGTGTTTGACTTAGTCTGTTTTGTGGTGCTGTAACAGAAAACCACAGACATGGTAATTTACAAAGAATGGAGATTTCTCACAGTTCTAGAGGCTAGGAAGTCTAAGATCCAGGGGCTGGTATCTGGGGAGGGCATTTTGATACATCATGCATGACAGAAGGCAGAAGGGTAAGAGAGTACACCTGAGCAAGAGAGTATCAGGAGCTCAGTCAAGAGTCTTGATTGTCTGCCTTAAGAGTACGGCAAGAAAAATAAAAAAACAGAGACAAGAAGAGTATTGTATCCATGGCTAGGAGGTCTCCAGATGGGTCCTCCGCCACTCCCAAAGCAGCCACTATTTCTTAGGGGTATACAGTGATAGGTGGGGCTAGTAAAGGATTACAATTCCTTAGAAGACTCAGACTCAGGAGGGTATAGATAATCATATGCTAAGAAGGATCTTGTCCTGGAGTATAATCCTGGGATAATTCAAGAGGGTATAGATGAGCATATGGTAAGAAGAGTCAATGGGAAATCTCAAATAGGAGGTACTAGATAATCCCAAGCCTCCATTTTATCATCTCTTAGGGAAACATGCAAAACTAGCCATTGTTAATTATGGTTCCCCAACAGAAAGAAAAGAGGGGCAAACTCATTCTTTTATCAAGAACCTGCTCTGTTAATAACTAACCCAGTCCAATGATAACGACATTCACCCTTTCATGAGAACAGAGCTCTTACAATTTAGCCACTTCTTAAAGAGTTGCACTGGGATTAAATGTCCAACACATAAACTTTGGGGAATACACTGGAACCATGGCAGTATGCTTTTGTGAGTGGAACAGCCTCCCAAACCTCAGACACAAAGGAAAATTCTATCTCAAAAAAATCTTTCCCAGTGATTTTTCCATGACATAACCAGTTTTTTACTCAGTTATTTTTCCTGATAGATACCAGACAGGTCCTGACAAAGCCATAAGTTTTTTCACTCTGGGACTTAGAAATTTCTTTTTCCCTTCTTCCTCATGACTCTGTTTCCACAGGAGTCAGTATTTGTGAGTGCTAGTTGGGTTTTGTTGCTATTTTCACCATTTTAGTACCAGCTCCCACACTACTGGGGATTTTCCATGGTGACATAAATCTTGAAGCCTCATGCTAGCAAAGTATACTCATTGCTACCTCAATTAGAACAAGTGAAATATTTGGAAATTCCCATGGCCTTGGCCAAGGCCTTAATAGGGTGGGGTTTTAAAAGTTCTTATTCCCTTCTTTCCATGCCAGCCAAGGACACATTTCCCTGGCACAACATCATACCCCCTTCAAAATATAAACCCTCTAGATTTGGAGGCCTCTGGGAGCCTGCCTATTTAGGCCCCAAACTTAGCCTGAGAATACTCAATGTACAAAAATAAGATGAGCAGGAAAGTCATTCATTAAGCTAAGCCTCCCAGGTTTGGGGAAAGCTTCCTGCTAACAGGCTTCTGAGAATGGGGTCAGGTCGAGTCTCTCCAGCCCTTGTGACCAGGTTACTGGCTCAGAACCAGAAATCCGACCACTTGGGCACTGGCTTCTGTTGCAGGGAGAGCACAGAGGCTCTGCCCCTTCCTGGCAGTGTAATCTCCTTTGAAATAAGTTTAATGATCCCTGCTCTGTCTATTCTCACAAAATATTTGAGAATAAATTAACACATTGACGGTGATCTAAAAGCTGTCAAGTATTTCTTCCATGCATAAACTCTGGGCTTCTGATGAAGATTAAATGACATGATAATTCTGTACACACAGTGGCATTCTACTAAGGGTTTAACAACTGGTTTTCAGGGTGGGAAGGTGGCACACTGAGTTTTAGCATTTGTCAATTGCTGTGATGCGCATACACACCCTGGCTGATTTCGGAGCACTGCTGTGAGGCCACCGCATGTCAAGTGAAGAGGAATGCACATAATGAACTCTTGTGGACTGGTCTGAGCCTGCTCCCGCACACTGCCGCTTCTAGACTTTACCTCCTCCCACACAAAGCATGTAGCACAGTGCCTGAATGCGGCGGAGGTGACCTCCCCTCTGCTCACTGTATTTTCACCAGCCAGAGGTTCTCCAGCCGGAAATGGCAGCTCCGCCCTGTTTTCCTGAATCAGAATGTCCAGATAGTGTATGTTTTTAAAACTCCCCGAGGGTCATTGTAATGCACACCCCTGATTAGGAAGTACAGCACCAGGCTGCAAACTATATAGGAACAGTAATGGGGCCTATTTGTGACTTCACCCCCTATCCATCAGCAGACCCCAAGCTAAATGATGCCTTCCGGAATAAATTCATAGCTCTTCCTTATCCTGAACTAATGTGATCCAGAAAGGGGTCAGACCTACAGAAGTAAGTCTGCCACATGCACTGGGTTTCTCTTCACTCTTCCAAGTCTGCCCCGCTAACCTGGGCTGCTTCTTTCATGCCACCCAGTATCCCCACTGCCACCATCCATGCTGGGCCTGCTGACATAGGTCAGAAGAAACAAAGTCTGGTAGAAAAAAGTCAAGGAAATTGCAATGTTAAAATTATACCTTGAAGAAAACTGAACCTCAAGATACAATCAGTTACCCAAGGTTAGTTACAACGCCTTGCTCACTCCCAGGCCTGTGTTTCTTTCAGCTTTCTTTTTGTTTCTCTTTTCTTCTAGTTTTTTGAGACAAGGTCTAGCTATATAAGCAAGGGTGTCCTTGAACTCATGATAATCCTCCTGCCTCAGTCTTCCAAGTGTTGGGATTACATTCATGCAGGTTTTCTATCTTTCTTACTCCAAAATTCCTAAGAATCCTAAAGATACAATAAGTCTGTAAATCAAGCCTATATTTTCTTTTGAAATTATAGATCCACAAACTCAAGGAAAGAGCACTACCAACTGGGTACTTATCTCTGAACTGTAAACACATTTTGTTCTGCCCACAATGGGATACCTGATAGACACTAGGAATACATAGTCTAGGTCATCCATCTTCAGGACCACACGACCACATAAACAACTTCAACTCTGGGCCATTATGTTCCTCACCCTGTAGCGCCCACCCAGGCTCCTGAGTTTGTACTTCTTTGATTCTGCTCAATAAATCTGCCAGTTCCTCTCAGATTCCTGAAATGCTTTTCTGTACCAAGAGTTGACACAGAGGCCTCCATCTCCTCTTTGCAGAACATCTTTGGGCCCTGTCTGGTGACAGTCTCTGTCCTGAGTCCTCTGTCACACACTGCATCCCATGGGGCCTGTGCTTACTCACTCCCCTGCAGATCCTGAGTCCAGGGCCCTACCTTTTCCTATTTTCCTCTTTCCTTCCCTGTAGGCACTTCAAAGAGCCACCTATGACCCACACACCCAACTCAGACAAGGAGTGGACGGTACAGGGGCACATGTGCCTGCTCCATTTCCTATAGCCCCTGTTGTCTTTGTCTGGCAGCCCTGTCCCTGCACAGCCTCTGTCCACAGCAGGCCCTATCTCTGCAAAGGTTCTTTGAATAAAGATAAACAAGTTACTGGAAGGAACCACAGGAAGGGTGGAGAGGAAGGCATTGCAGGTGAATTAATTATTCCAGGAAAGACCTGGAGTATTGGGGCTTCCTTGGCCCATGTATAATAAATAGCAAAAGAAAACTGATTTTCAAGCCAAAAATGTGCACCTCTCCATCCATCACTGACTGTGTGTCCCACCCATTTTTATGTTCTCTTAATCCTGATGCTAATATTAATATCAACTCCTTCATCTCTTTCTAGGGACAATAAATGGTCCTGGTGACCGTAATGCCTGAGCTGGAAATTAAATATTGTTATACTCAAGATGAATGTGCTTCTCCAATTTAAGAAAAAGCAGCAGAGGATTGACATTCACAAAGCACAGCCTTTGTTTAGATAGTGCCCAGCACACAAGCAATCATCTGTACACAGCCCAGATGATACCTTCTTATGCTATCTTAAAGATAAGCTAAACCTACTCAGAGCCTTAGCAAAAGTGCCAAAATTACACCAAAAAGTGCTATAGTGAGGAAACTACCACAGGACCCCCTGCCTGCAGAATCTGGGGTTCTTCCAGCCAAGCACATAGATTCCAGGCTTAGATTATCCCCTTACTATTCCTTCCAAAGGAATTGTAGCAGTAGAGTCATTGAAAGCAAGTTCTTTTCCTTTTCCTTTCTTCTGATGTTTGTCTTGGAGCAATCAATGCAGAGAAGAGAGACAAGGAGGGTGATATTTATGGCAGGGATTGAATGACCAGTGACCACAAAAAAGCTTAAGTTCACAGTTTTTAGGTCTTCAGGTTTAAGATCTCCAGTGGAGTGATGGTAGCTCTTTAAAAAAAGAAGAAGAAGAAAGAAGAAGAAGAAGAAGAAGAAGAAGAAGAAGAAGAAGAAGAAGAAGAAGAAGAAGAAGAAGAAGAAATTATTATTTTAAATTAAGATTGAAAGTATGACCTGTACTTGGAATCTGACACACAGTCCTTGGGTTTTCCATCTCCATTACTCAATTCCTGTGGGCCTCACTTGACCTCTGCCCTGCCATCCTCAGCAAGCATCTTAGCAGGAAGGAAGTGGACTTCATTCATCTCAGAAGCCATAGGACCTAGCAGACAGAGTTGCTGGCAGATAGTAACAAAAATTTTTTAAATTTTGTTTTCCATCTTTACCCACAGGCTAACTCTTCTGAATCTTTGAGCCAACTCCCTCCCTGATCTCCCCTTCTTCTCTAGGCTGAATGTCTCAACTGATACCTCCCACTACCCTACCTGACAGACAGGTGCAGCATCCAATGCAGCTGTCAAAATTCTCAGGGTGGAGGATGAAGAAATAAAGTCAATATTCAGAAAACAGAAAGCTGAGGTTAGGAGGAGCCTTCTTTCAGGAGGGGAGAAAAGGAACTGCTCAATGACTGCCATGCACTTATTTAAACACTTGGCAGGTTGATGTCATATGACAGCCCTCTGCCTAGCAACCTGTTTGCTTGGCTTGCCTCAGGCTCTTGGCATTCTCTGGATTGAAGCAGATTGTTCATATGGCTCATCCTGGGTGCTCTTTTTTTTTTTCAGGACTGGCTTTGCTTTAGGTCTGCACATATGATTGATCTCTGGCTTCAGCCACTCCCCATAGATGTGATGTCAGGGTGTCAAGGTGGTCTTTGTGCCAACTTGTGGTTTTGCCAGTCTTCTAGGATTGCCTGCTCTCAGGAAAATTATTCCATTTTCATTTTGAAAACTTTCATATTTTTTTTATAGGCTTGGATGAGAGAAGATGGATGTGGAAAAGGTCAGGCTGAGCTATGGAGAGTGTGGCTACCATCATTTCTGTAGCTGAAGTATGAGGGGCCAGCAGATTGTGGTATAATGTGGAGAAAGCTTGTAAAATTCATTTAGAATCACATTATGAATGTACAGCAAAGTGACATTAGAACTAGTCATATTTTAGGCCACTGAATCTACTTAATGCTATGTTAAGTAACTCTCTCAAATGACTAATTTTAACACAACACAGTATGCAATGAAAGCATATTGAGTTCAACTTCTTTATCAGTCTACCATCTTTGAAACAATATACACAAAATCTATCCAAAGATGATATAGCTTATAAGTTGTGAATGACTAGTAAGGATATGTTGTACTGGGAAAGGTGACAGATGAAATCTGAATGACTAGTAAGGATATGTTGTACTGGGAAAGGTGACAGATGAAATCTATTGCATTGGTTATCTATTGCTTTATAACACATTGCTAAGATAAATTTAGCAACCTTTATGGTTGATACATTGTGTCAACTGGAGAAGTCTAGAAGTTTAACTAAATAACTGAGCAGCTCTCTTGCCTGAGGTGTAAAGACGTGCTTATCCCTCTCTGGGATACTGTCCACTGAGTCAATTTCAGAAGATCAGAAGTGTAAATAATTCCACAGGGGGCCAAGGTCCTTACTTTGTGAAAATTCTCAGACTGTGCAAGAGGAGGGCACTGCCTGACGTGGTAACACATAGCTATAATCCCAGCATTCAGAAGGCAGAGGCAGGAGGATCATTCCAAGTTTAAGACCAGCGTGTACTACAAGGCGGTGAGCTCAAGGCCAGCCTGAAATGCATTGCAAGACCCTGTCTCAAAAAGACAGAAGAAGAAGAAAGAAGAAGAAGAAGAAAGAAGAAGAAAGAAGAAGAAGAAGAAGAAGAAGAAGAAGAAGAAGAAGAAGAAGAAGAAGAAGAAGAAGGAAGAAGAAGAAGAAGAAGAAGAAGAAGAAGAAGAAGAAGAAGAAGAAGAAGAAGAAGAAGGAAGAAGAAGAAGAAGAAGAAGAAGAAGAAGAAGAAGAAGAAGAAGAAGAAGAAGAAGAAGAAGAAGAAAGAGGAGGAGGATGAGGAGGACAAGGAGGCATGGAGATGGTGTGAGTGTTACACCCACCCAAGGAACATAGCCTGCTTACAATATAAGGAAGGAAAAGAGCCCTGCATTTTGGCTCTTGTTGCTTTGCTGTCTTCTGCTGTCATAAACTCTTGCCCCAGTGCCATGCCACCCTACCTTGGAGCCAGCTGATTATGGACTGAAACCTTCACAAATTGTGAGCTAAATAAACATTTCCTTCCTTAATTTTGGGCATCCGGTGTTTTGTTCCAGCAACAAGAGAAAAGTAACCAAGACAGCAATTTAAAATTACACACATTTATTATCTCAGTTTTTGAGAGACAAGAGCCCATGCAATTTTTGAGTCTTTTGAAAAGCTACAACAAAATTGTGTGTCAGGACTAGGGTCTCATTAGCTGTCTGTTACTATTTGTCTCTAGATGTCCCCCCAAAACCTCATGTAGGTGTTTTTGTTTTGTTTTGTTTTTTGGTACTGGGGATTAAACTCACAACCTCATGCTTGCCAGGCAGGTGCTTATGCCACTGAGTTAAATCCCCAGCCCCCTAATGCAGTTTTAGATAGACCTTTTTTGGAGGTAGCTGAATTTGGAGTGTGTGATTGATTGGTGGTGCAATGCTGGTTGGACTGGTACTTCACGAATCCCAGCAGCCTGGATAGAGTGTAAAAGGTGCAGAAAGATGCTGATTTTGCTGTCTTCTACCACCATGAATGGTTGTCCTCTGCCATGTGTCATCCTGCCTTGGATCCAGCTGATTATGGACTGAAACCTCTACAAACTCTGAGTTAAATAAACCTTTCCCCTATTACCTTTGGGTGTCAGGTATTTTGTCTCGGCAATGAGAGAGAAGTAACTAAGGCAACATCCTAACTGGGGGGGAATGTTTTCTCTCAAGGTGAAATTTTTGCAGGGAAGATTCAGTTTTTTGAGGGTTGGAACATGGGATTTTCTCGGTTCCTTGCTTCCTTCAGGTGCTTTGGAGGGTGTTGGCTCAAGGCTACCCTCAGTTCCTGACCACATAGCTTCTCCAATATGGGTCTTGCTTTAGCACAGGAAGAGGGAGAGTTTGACAGTAAGACAGAAGTCATGAACTTGTATCACTTCATCAAGGAAATAACATCTGATTAACACTGCCAATATTTTATTGTAGAAACAGGGTACTTGCAGAAGGGGATTTCATAGTTCTGTGAATATATGTAGCAGGGTTCACTGAGCACCATCTTAGAGGTTACCTGCTACATCTACACTTCACAAAGTTCTTAGGACAGAGAGACTCATAATGTATACACCCCAGATGAACCTGCAGAACTTGGGATCAGTGCAGGGAAGCAGTTTATTTGGTGGAATGTTACATACAGTTAAGAATAAATAACCTTGTATCAGACACTGCCCCGTTAGCCAGATGGGACTCTGTTATAAGGGCAATCACAGAGGAAGGAAAATGACCCCATCCCTTTACTCCAGTGAACCCCTCGCCCCTGCCAGCTGCAAGTCTGTGCTCGGGACTAAGCCCAGCCAGTCTGCTTTCATTCTTGTTCTGAGACACGCGCAGACTCTGGTAAAGGAAAGACCCTCTTTTGTTCTGTGCAGATGAAATAGGATACTCTTCATTCTGTCTGGTTCATACCCCTTCCTGGGACTGCCTCTTTCATATAAAGAATGTGCCAGCTACATTCCTGAAGATGAGAAACCAAATGTTGTCAGGGCTGATTTGTAATTCCTCGAGGAAGAAAGCAGACAGATGGGAGGGTCTCATTGGATGTGTGCAATAGTTAGAGAAAGACAGTAGGATTGCCAAGTCAGGAGACAGCTCATAAAATACAGTGTCTTTGATCTGTAAGTCGCCAGTTTATTTAGGGTTGCCCTGAGACATTCCCTTGAAACATACATTTTTGGAATTCTTCCAGAAAAACTTCAACCCTGCAGGTTACTTTTTTTGTAGTGTGCTGGGTTTTGATTTATCATTCTCTATGAAGTCACGGATGAGATTTCACTTTTATTTGTTCAAAAATCATCTAGCACACATAAATGCTTTCCCTCTAACTGCTCATTGGATTCTGCTAAGAGATGACTACCAGTACTTCTATTTCAATTTATAGAGAAATTATCCTTCCAGCCGGAATTGTGAAGTGGAGGGTCTCAAAGCCTTGCTATTCATTTTGGCCTTCAGATATTAACAGGGACTTTTCCCATCAGACAATAGAGCCCAGAGGAAATGCCACAGGATAGTAAACATATCAACACCATGCTTTTCAAGATAAAATGCGAGAAGCTGGCTTTGGGCATCAAGATGACCTCACTCCATCAATGACTCATGGCTGGCCCAAACTCCCTTAGGTTAGGACTCCTCTGTTCATAGCAAAATGGAAGGAACAGGACCTTAACTTGTATTAAAGAAATGAAGAGTGTGGAGTATAATGTCAAATAATCCATGTATATGCCTTAGAGCAAATCACCTCAGAGTTGTAAAATGTTGTCTTTTGTTAGGGGGTGTTTGGTAATGGGGATAGTTGGGAAGTTAAAGTTACATGGGGTAAGATTTGGATTTATGTGTCAAATTTTACCTCAGAAAGCAGAAAACTTTCTCAAAAGCCAATTTTATAACTTGCGAGGAAAATTACTTGAGGAGGAGGATCAGGTCTGCTCAAAAACAAGTAAAAGACAAAGAGGATGGAAAACTATAAAAATTCAGAGGTGAGAGAGGACTGGGGTTTACATTAAGAGTGACTACACTGTTCCAAATATTTTAGAGTTTTCTACTGGAAATATACCACACTTGGGGAAAAGCACAAAGATGTTCAACTCAATGAACCATGGCAGATAAGAGATATTAACCCTCTTAATAAAGTTAAACAAGTTAATAAAGGGTACTTTGTCACTCCCTAAAACCATTTTGTGCACCTCTTAACCATCACCCACTTGTACCCACAAGAATAACCACTATCCTGCTTTCTGAGATAATATTTTCTTGATTTCCTTTATAGTTTTATCACATGCATACATTCTTCAATGACATAGTTAATTTCATGTGCATTTAAAATTTTTATGTACATAAAAACATACCTTGTGCATTTTTCATCTCCAGCTTCCTTTGGTTAACATCTTTAGAAGATCCACTAATGTTATGGTGGGGCAGCTGTAGAAAATTTATTATCGTCATCATAGACTATTGCATTGCATGGCTACCCCACCATTTACATGTCCACTCTACTGTGGTGGACACTGGGGTCTCTATTTGGGGGACATGAGAGATAATGTTGTTGTAAACAGTCTTGTAAGAGATTTTTGGTGCACGTGTGTTCATTTGTGCTTGTGTACCTAGGAGTAAAATTGTTGAGTTGCATCTTTAAAATTACTGATTTCCAGAAAGTTTGTATCAGGTTATATCCCCTTGAACAATGTTTAAAAGTCCTGTTACTCTACATCCTAACATATACATGGCTATTTTAACATTAGCCATAGCTATTACCCAAAACAAAAACAAAAAATAACAACTGCTGATGTAGACGGGGAGAAAAGGGAACTCAGACACTGTTGATGGGAATGTAATTAGTAAAGCCATTTTGGAGCACAGTAAGAGAGTTCCTTAAAAAAAATTTAAAAATAGACCATATTACCCAGTATCCCACTTCTGGATATATGTCCAAAGAAAATGAAATCCATACCAAAGAGATACTGACCATGTTTATCATGGTACTATTCATAACAGCTAAGATGGCATCTGGTTGGGCTCCCATCAGCAGATGAATGAGTAAAGAAAATGTGATATATACCATTTGGCCACAAACAGGAATGAAATTTTATCATGTGCAGCAAAATGGATGGAACTACAGGACATTATTTAAGTGAAATACAGCGGTACCTTGGTGCACAAACTTAGTTTGTCTCACCACATTGGGAACAAGGGCAATGGTTGTGTTGTCACTTGATGTAGAGTTCACAAACAGAAGCAAAATTTTGCCCAACACTTCTGTTTGCCAACTGAATTGTTCACCAAAGTACTACTGTATGCCAGACACAGTAAGACAAGCACTGTGTATTCTCTCAGAGAAAAGCTTTAAAAAAAAATGGAATTCAAAGTAGAACAGTGTATATTAGGGATTGGAAAGGGTAGAAGGAGAGAGTCGAAAAGGGCAGTTGTAGTCAGTGCACACTGAGTGTATGTATGGAAATATAACACTGAACTGCAGTGATATACATACATACATTGTAGTATTTTTTTAAAAAAACTTAGTCATTCTTTGAGTATATTATCTTACTTAATGATTTTAATTTGCATATCTCTGATGACTGAGTCTGAGCACATTTTTACATTTTTATTTGGCTAACCTCTTTTACAAAATGCTCAGTTTATTTTAGTTTGGCTATTCTATTGAATTATAGTTTTTACTTTAAAAATATTTTGAATACACATCCTTTTTAGGTTATGTGTACTGAAAATACATTCTGTCTTTTTAGTTTGGCTTCTCAATCTCTTTGGCATGTTTTATAATAAACAGAAGCTTCTAACTTTAATTCAGTCCAATATTTAAGCATTTTTTTTTCTATCAGGTCAATTTTGTGTTCAAGGAATCTTTATCTCCTCTAATGTTATGAAGATATTTTCCTATTTATCTTAACACTTGACTGTTTCACATTTAGGTTGACAACACTTTTTTCTAATAAGAACATCTAAATGATCTGGTTCCTGATATTAAAAAGATTATCCTTTTCTCCTGTTTGGCAGTACCTTTATACTAAATCAAGTGTCTATATATACATGTTTCTGGACCCTACATTCTGCTCCATTTGTCTATTTGTCCTCTTACCAGTATCATGTGGTCATAATATTATTGGGTAGTAAGTCTTGAAATCTGGTAGATGCAAGTTTTAACTTTGTTCTGCAAGATTTTTTTGGCTATTCTCAACCCATATACCTTTTAGAATCATAAAATGATTATTAAACTACTGGAATTTTAATTAAAACTGTTTTGAATTAATAGATCCATCTGGAGAGAAACAACATTTTTACTACAGTGAGTTTTCCAAATCATGAGCATAGCTCATTAATTTCTCTGCAAATATTTTCAATTTCTGATGAAGTATCTGCCTTTCCCAATCTTTAAGAGGATTCGTTCTCAAGTATTTAAATTTTATGCTAGTATAAATGAATATATCATTTTTCTTTTAAAGTACCTGCAGGTTATGTGTATGTGTAAACTGAGAGGTAATTTTAAAATATATTATGAATTTGAGAATAATTTTGATCAAGTCTGAAGAATTTAAAAGTATTAGCTCTTTAAATATCTCTTCACCCTGCTCTTTAATATACTCCTAGAATTCTGATTAGACATATCTAGGAAATCTATTCTCTGTATCTTCTCTTTTCTTCTTTCTTTCTGATACTTTATACAGAACCATACTTCCATTCACTAATTCCTTCTGCAGCTCTGTTTAATCTGTTTCTTAACCCAGTATTTCTCAACAGCGAAAATGGTTTTGTCCCCCAGAAGGCACTTGGCAACATGTGGGGAAACATTTTTGGTTGTCACAAGTGGTAGGGATGTGCTACTGACATCTAGAGGGTAGAATCCAGAGATGCTGGCAAACAGCAGACTTTTATGATAAAGAATTACCAGCTAAATATTAATAGAATCAAAGCAGAAGGGTTTGGGGGAGGGGGAAGCAGTGAGGGAGGAAGAATGGAAAGAAAAGAGAGAGTTGGTTTGGTTCATGTTTCCTCTCTTGAAATACATGCAGCAAAATGGGAAGAAGTGAACTGTTCCTCTTATTCTTATCTGTCCTAGCACATGGGATTAAACATTTCTCCTTCTTAAATGTTAAGGAATGAGGAATGAGTATTTTCCCCAAGAACTCCTGTTTCTGTCATCATTTTCCCATCACTACCACCCTAAGATAAGATGTGCCTATGTCCTGAACCTTTCCTGTCAGCAAGTTCCATTCTGTCCCTTCTCCAGACATCTCTTGATGTTCACAGGAACAAAGGGACATGTCCAGCTAGAGCCAGTACTATCTCCCATCTTCTAGACCATGCTTAGGTACCTGAGACCTCAAGAGTTCCCTGCCAGAAACTCCAAAGACTCCATCTGGGAGATGTGTGTTCTTCTTCCTCAGGGTGCATGTTCCTGAGGGTGCCCTACGGGGAGGGTAGCCATGAAGTGCTGCTTGCTGGCCATGTGCACAGCTCTGAGACCTGAAGCTGCAATGGCACTGGTGTTTGTAGGCCCTTCAGAGCAAGATGAAGTTGAGGGAGGACTGACTGCCTGTACACTCTCTTTTGGTCTGCAATTCTGATCTTTTGAGAAGTCTAAATTAAAATATGCTCCTCTAAGTCATTATAAAGAAATACTCACCAAGATCAAAACCTAAAACAAGTTTTAACAACTTCTTGCTTGACTTATAACTTTAAGATATTCAGATATATGGCATGTGGGCTTCTGTTAATACCCTGGACCTCATATCCTCCACTGGTATCAGAGGAAATTCGGCTTTTATGTTCTTCATGAAAATCTTAGCTATGCTAATCTTTCTGATATGTGCACAGATGGTCCTCAGTCTACACTGGGATTATATACTGATAAACCTACTGTAAGCTGGAAATATCAAATTGAAAATGCAATTAATACACTTAACCTACCAAATATCAAAGTTTAGCAACACAACACACTGTAGCATCCATGCTGTTTATCCTGTGATCTCATGGCTGACTAGGACGCCCTAAATATCATGCCATACATTGCTAGCCAGGAAAAGTTCAAAATTCTACCAAGCACACACCACTTCTGCACACTGGGAAGTACAAAAATCACAAACCAGGGACCATCTGTGTATTTATCTAAAATACAGATTAGAAGGATATAAAGAAAAATGTTGACAGGATTACCTTTTACAGGGGTAGGATTTTGGATAATTTAAGTTCTTTTCTTCTTATTTGTATTTCACCAAATTTTTGAAGATAAACATGGAACACATGTATTTAAAAAGGGAAAAGTGAACATTAATCAGGCACACTTACCTGAAAAAAATAACCCCATGTCCTACTGATAATGGTCTGAGGAATCAAGTCAGTATGTGACGCACACCTCAGGTCCATTACTGTTACATTCTTGTGCATATATGAGAAAGAACTGTTGAAGCATAAGCTGGTCTTCTGGCCAGACCACTGTAAAAACACCAAGACAGCTTTTATCAGCCCTGGCACCAGACAATCTAGGGGGCCAAAGTGGTTTAGTAAGCAGTGATGAAGGGCACACAGAAGACTGAAAGAACTTCTGCAGCATTGTTTCTCAAACTACAGGGTTATGACCCCCGTGAAGATTATAGAAATTGGAGCTGAATTGCTGGATGCCCCCGTCCAGGGATTTCTCTAGCCCCTGGGAACTTAGAGACTTCCACAATGCTCCTTTCTTTAGATCATAACAAGAACTAATTGTTCACGATTGTTCACTAAATACTTCACATACATCATCTGATAAATTCTGTCTGGTTTGCAAGGGTGGCTATTTCATTTTACAGCTGAGGAGGCTGTGCCTCAGAGAGGTTCAGAGGTGGTCACACCTAGGAAATGAGGAAGCTGGGAACTTAGCTAAAGTTTTCTAATCCTTTGAGTTCATTCTCTAGTTAATCTCTCTCTCTCTCTCTCTCTCTCTCTCTCTCTCTCTCTCTCTCTCTCTCTCTCTCCTCTCTCCTCTCTCCTCTCTCTCTCTCTCTCTTGGCCTTTCCCTACCATCATTTCTTTTTCCAAAATCCTGATGATAGCAACTTGGTTCTCTTTCTCCTTCACTTCATAAAAATCCACCATATTCTTTCCTTTACCCTTTTTCTTGTACTCACTTGCAGCCCCTTTTTCCCCCTTGGGGGAATAGGTTGCTATAGAATAAAAATGCTGAGAATCACAAGTTTGGTGTCATGGCCCAGCAGCACTCAGGGTCATAATCCTGCCCAGTAGGAAACAGAAAGATTGTGGCAATGTTTATCATTCAATAGTTTCTAAGATACTCTTACTTGTATTACATATCTATTAAAATTTTATTTTCAACACACTTTACATGCAGATTCTCAATTGATATTATAACAACTGCATAACATAAATCACTCAGAGGCAACAGGTAAGGAACCTAAGGCTCAGAGAAGTTGAGATTTGAGTCCCATAATAATATTGTCTGCAAGAAGCATGGCTCTGTGTGAGCAGCACTGTACAATAATTCTAGAGAACTACCGATACTAATGTTCACTTGAGCCTTTGATCTGGAAAAAGTTAGCAATGCATGGATTAGTTCCTTAACTACATTAACATGATGTACCCCCTGCTCCATCTCTTTTTGGCAACAATATCACAAAAGATTAAAAAAATGGCTGATACTGTTCAAAAGACCACTTTAATAATACCAGTTTTCCACCCTGTGGCCGTTGGCAGGAGTCCCTTTTCATAGATCACAATGTTGGCGCAGGGCCAAGGGATGGTGAAGTTGACTCACAGGTCACTGCAGTTTATAAAAAGTCAGAATAATAAAAAGGAAGGCAGATTTGACATCACTGGCAAGGGAAAATTTTTTGGTGTTGTACTAAGCAAACTAATTACAGCTAGCTCTGAATAACAGCAGGAGTAGAGTTTATTGAACAAAGGCAAGCTCAAGGAGGAAAATGTCTAAATACAAAGTCAAACTCTTACAATAAGAGCTTGCAAATATTCTCAAAAGGGACCATTAACTTCTCGTTTGTCCTAAGGTCAAAGAAAAAAAACAAGAGTCTGGTTAAGCAGAAACTATCTAAGGGCAAAAGAGAAAGTGCTTGATGATGAAATAATGAGAACACACACAAATGACTGATTTTTAAATTGGCTTTGCTGCAAGCTACATATCCGGGGGGAAAAAAACACCTCTTTGTTTACTAAACCACTGCAATCTGAAAAAATAAGAAAAGAATAACTTTTAAGATAATCTCAGCTTTTAAGTTCATTTGGTGAAAACCAAATTCAGCTACAATGATTATTAGGCTTTGGACTGTAAAGCCTCTAAGAGTTAAAAGCAAACCAACACCATTTTAAATCCAGAGGCAATTACTCTTTTATTAGTATATTTTTGGGATTAGTGGAAATGTCTGACTAATGAATGCAGCTACTATATTTGAGCAATGCCTGAATAAGCTAGTTGTTGATTGAAACCTATCTATTTATAAGCACTTCTGCACATTGTGAAAAATCCACCTGCATTTCCACAGCTTGGCATCTACCATTTGAATAAAGGCTCTTTGCCATTTTACTATAGAGTCTGTTAAAGGAACAAGCCAAAAGGAAGTGTGTTGCATCTATTTACCAGAGTTTATTTCCCACTTTTTGGCCAATAGTTACTTTATCTAAACAGCAATTCAGATTGATACAGATGTTAAAACAGAATCGAGGAGGGGGGGGGGAAGAAACAATTTTTATCAGATTTATTCAGAGTTTTAACCTAGTAGATTTAGCATAACTTAGATACATGGTCACAAATAGCCCCAGATGGCCTCTGCTTGTGTCATGATACTCATAATACTAAGGCATAATACTAAGCCTGGAAATTAGATGGATTTACTACACACACTTGCTATCATTTCTATTTTACACTTCTGCATATAAATGGTACACTAACAGCACATCCAACACACACAGGACACAGAAAGAACAGTCCTAATGAACAATTAAAGGAGTCAGTGCCTCCAATATCTGGGGTTCTAACTGTACAAATTGCACCCTCCATCCCTAAATGGGGCCTCCTAGTCCATTCTGGGGCTCTGAGTTCTGTGCTCCAACCCCTCCACCTCACAACTCTGCATCTCAAACTTGGCACTCACTTTCTAAGCTTCCTGAGGTTTGAATTTGGTCGTTAAGAAAGGATCTCTCATTCCATTGGAGTTTATTTTCATTCCTTTGCACTCACAGACCCATTTACTATGCTACCTCTTTGGTAAAAGATGGACAAGGAACTCATTAAGAATATTTTTTTAAATTTTATTTTAAAGAGGATAAAAAAGAATAAAATCATCAAAACAAACCAGTGTAAGAGATACAGGACTTCACAACCTTATGAAATCAACAATAGTTACCATAATGCCTTTTGATGTCTCCAAAGTAGCTGCAAATAACTTCAGACATAGTAAAAATTAAACAGAACAGAATAGAATAGAAACAAACAAACAAACAAAAAAACCCAATGCAATAAAGGACTTCAAAACAGGCCAATAGTAAATCCAAAATTGCTACCATATTATATCTTGCTTTCTTGGAAATAGCTGCTCCTGCCATCAGATTTAACATAATCAAACAAAACAAAAGAGAATAAAACCCAACCCAACAAAACAATGGAAACAATACAGAACTTTCAAAACAAGACTATAGGGAATCAACCTATACCTACAACCCTCAGAAGGAGATGCCCCCTAGATCCGCACTGTGTACTGCTATCCTCTGAACCTATGATCAGACCACTGGCCCTAGACCTGCAATGTGATTGTAACACCAAAGCACCACAGGCATCCAATTGCATTTCACCTCCATAGCTATCATCACAGCCTGTGTTTCTCCAGGTAAGCCTGTTGCTTATGTGATAGCGGTGGTGGTGGTGCGGCAGGAGGGAGGATTGATACTTCTTGTCAGCCTGCATGCTGGAAGGGGTTGGGGTCTGACTGTTCCCACTCTGGCAACAGCCCACACATGGCGCTGGTTTCCCAACTGCTTGCTGGTGTGGCCTTGTTCTCTCTCCTGCAGTCTGTGAATGGTGCTCACTCATGGGGAGAGGCTTGGGTCTGGCTGATCCTGGTCTGGCAGTACTCCATGCATGGCACTGGTTCTCAGACTAGGTTTCTTTGCTGCTCAAGAGTATTTTTTTGAACAAAGTAATAATCATAATAAGTCACAGGCTATTATCAATTAGACCCTGGAGTCTAACTGATAATTGAAAGGTCTCTTGGAGACCTTTCTTAATGACAAGCAAACTGTCCAGTTATCCCATTGTTAGGAAGAGAAAACTGGTATCGGCTTGCTACTGGAAGTTTCAACAAAGCAAGTAGAAAAAATACAGGGTTTAACAGTTCTTGAATCCTGTCTATTTCTCTTTCTGGAGCTTATGAAAATTATTTTCCCATTGATAGAAAAAAAACAACCAGAAAAGGTTTTTTTTTGTTTTGTTTTGTTTTGTTTGGTACTGGGGATCAAACTCACAACCTTGCACTTACCAGGCAAATACTTGAGCCATTGAGCTAAATCCTCTACCCTTCCTTGTCTTTTTGCGACAGAGTTTCATTATACAGTTCAGGTTGGCCTTGAACTCACTTTGTAGCCCAGGCTGGCCTCAAACTCACAGTGATTCTCCTACCACAGCCTTCCAACTGCTGGGATTACAAGCATGTGCCATCATGCCTGGCTAGCAAGGCTCTTCTGAGGTTAAAACATAATGCTATGTGCAATGCCTGACACAAAATCAGAACTCAATAATTTGTAGCTGTTGTTATGATTACTACTCATGTTGTGGGAATACAATAAAGTTAAAGGATCATATCTTCCCTATTTTTTCTAATTGACAGTGTGAAGGAATAATGCTGAAATGTATTAATACTAGAAAACCAAAGTTGAAACTTATAAAAGATAAGTCTTTTGGAAATAGCCATAACAGAATGATGCAAAGCACCAAAACCTTATATAAGTTATAAAAAGCTGTTTAAATAGATACACATTACTAACTTGAGGCTGGGAGAAAATAGTGTGAGAAACATGAAGAACCCAGGGAGGTACCACTATCACCACACCCATTTTAGAGATGAGGAAGCTCAGCAGAATTCACAGGCAGTAAAACCCCACAGACATATTATGTCTTCCTTTTCCTCTGCACGCATTTTCTTCAATTTTCAATGGTCATATAATATTGTTAAATATAACTAATAGCTCTAGGTCCTTTAAAAGAAGACAGTGACAGTTGTATTTTGTGAGACGCTCCTACAGTTAAGAGGGTACCAGGAAGTTGAACGTGGTGATGCAAACTGGTAATTGCAGCACTATGGGAGGCTGAGGCAAAAGGATTTCAAGTTTAAGCCCAGCATAGGAAACTTAGTGACTTAGCAAGATTGTCTCAATTTTAAAAATGAAAAAGTGACAAGGATTTATCTTGGGTTCAATAACCTCTACCTCCCTCCCCCCAGAAAAAGCCTCCTGAAAACTCTGACCTATCACAGTAGGTCAGAGTGAAAGGACTAAGAGGAAACACTTTGGTCTGTTATTGCTATAATTACTGTTAACTTTCAATATGAACCCAACTGAAAGCAAACTAAGAACTAAAAATTTACAAAAATTTGATTATGACTCATTGGAGTTTTATATGCCTCATTTATCTGTATGTCACATTCATTTTTCCTGCTTGGTAAGTTTTCTGCCCTTACTTCTGTGCACAGTTTTTTTTGTTTTTGTTTTTATCATTTGTACTATTGCCTGCTTTTTTTAATTGATGCCAAGCAATCTTATGTTATTCTTCTTTGCATCATTTAGCAGCTGCTGGACTGATTTCTCATGGTCTCTTGCTACTTTTAAGAAAATTTCTTCTCATAATCACTATCCACAATCCTGTCTTCTTTATCTGATATTCTGTCCTTACAATGGCTCATTCTGCTGTGTATACTTTTGATGGAATTTTTAATCTCTTGGATATGTTTGAATCTGTTTAATGGATTATATTTCTTTCCTATGTTGGGTACTCATGATTTCCATCATTTTCCTAAGCTTCTCTTATTTTTATTTATCTATACTTTGCTAGAGTCACTAAGCATGTCTTTCATTATGGTCACCATCTCTGTGGTTGTTTGAGAAATTATTTCTGATTTGATTTTTTTCTAGAGCCTCACTCATCTGCTTTGTAACTTCTACTGTTATTACTTCATAGAACCCAGGTGGGTGGCTTCTGGATTATTCTACCTTGTTGTTCTCTGGGTTTGCCTTTGGTAAATTGGAAGTCTGGGGTTGCATTTTATTTAAGTCCCCTCCCTTCCCCCCTCTTCTTTTTAGTTTAATTCCTGGGTTGGTGTTTGTAAATTGCTTATGGCAAGTAGCTTTATTGCTAGTATTTAGAACCCTTAGGAAATGTCTACTCAAAGGTGTCTTTCAGGTGTATCTACATTTTGCTTTTGCATTTTGAGTCTGCTGCAAAATATTACCTCATCAGTTTGTTGGGGATGAGAAACTGCTGCCTACTTGGCCCAACCACTGGTTCTTTGGCACTGGCTTATATTTTTTATGACTCTTAGGCAATCTCAGTCTAGGTACAGCAGTAAGAACAACTAATTAAACAATTATGTCACCTTGGCTAAAGTAGTACAATTAGTAATAGCAGCAGCAAATGCAATCTAGAAAATGACAAACTATTAATTTGCTACCTTTAACCATATGAACTAGTATATATGTGTTTATATACTAAAATCTAAAATGAACTAAAAAGTTATATGCAGTAATCAAGCCCTCAAAGTGGCAATTTTACCCTCAGAGGAAAAAATTTAAAAGGGTTGGAAGAGGAATAGAGAAACAGAAGAAGAGGAAGAGATTAGAAGGGGTTGGAGGACAAAGGAAGATCAGGCAAACTTTGAGAAACTAGTGAGACAGGAAGGAAAGAGAAAAGAAATAAAAATAAGAACAAAACCAAATAACAACAAAAGAAATAGAAACTGTGTTCATACTCATAAAACCAAGAATTAGAAAAAAAAAAAAAAGAGGAAAAAGAAAATGTCTACTTCAAGGCAATACACAATATGGGCAGAGTCCAAGTCTGAGTTGATTAATCCCAGTAAGCCAGCCACAGATTTGTGATGGAGTAATGGTTAATTTCAGCAAGCCTGCACCTTAGTTCCACTGAAGTTTCTGGCTGTGACGCTGGAACTGGATTTTTCCAGCTTCCAGCAGTACATGCACCTACCTCCTGCTGACTTGAATGCAGCTCCCTGAACTCTTGTCAACTTGAATGCAACAGCTTCACACTGACACCGGGAGCCACTAGATGGGGCTGGCCAGCAGCTGTTCTGAATTAAGAGCTTAGTTGGGCCCCTCAAAGATGGCTACCTGCCAATTGCCTTCTCCTGGTGGACTGCTGAACCTGAATACCTCACCAGCCACTGCAGTCTGCTCCATCCACTCCTCCATTCCACTGGTGTCTTTTTCCTGTGGAAGCCTCTGGAGTCCTGTGGGTCTGTGGGTTCAAGCTGCCCTGCCCATGCAATAAGCCTGGGATAAGGGAGAAAGTGCTGCCTGCCACCTTCTTCTTAAGTTTCTTTGTTCTCTCCATGGGCTTCTCACTTGGGATCCTTCCTGGATCATGGGGACCCACTTCCCTCCTTCTCTTCTTCATGTTGCTATATCCCAGTCTGGACTCCAACTCCTCAAGCTCATTCTCTGCTGCTCAGTCTACCATCTTCCCAGAATTCTCAAATTTTTGAAGCTACACTTGTCTTTCATTTGATTGCTGAAATCCTTGTACCTGTTCATTAGTTTCTTTCTACCCACTTTCTACTCAACTTGGTACTAATAAAGTTCATTTTAATACTTTCTCCAGGGCTGGGCATGGTGTTGCATGCCTGTAATCCTAGCACTTACGAGGCAGAGGCAGGAGAATCAAGTTCAAGGTCAGCATGGTCTACATAATAAGACCTTATCTCAAAAAACAAATAGACAAAAAGTTTCTTACATCCATACATGCAATCATCTACCTGTACATTTGCCATCATTCATTCACATACCTTTTCTCAATGGATTAAAAGATTTAAATAGACCCTAAATGTCAACACCTGCTACTGTCTCATTTTATTGGACTTTATCACAAGTACTAACTTTTCACAGGAGAAACTGTTTGCAGGCATAGATAAACATTTCTTAAATTTAGTATGGTAATAGAAAAGACAAGCAGATGGTTAAAGAATGAGAGCACACAGACTGGAAAATATTCATATGCAAAATTTATTAAAGAAAGAATTTTTAGAAGATCTTTCAAATGTTCAGAGTGCTTTATATTTATGGATTATGAAATGTTAAATTTCCAACTTGAAACTCACAAAGATGCTACAAGTCAGAATTATTCACATGGAAAAAAACAAGGGTCAAGTGATTTATGCATGGGACCCAAAATGTAACAGCCCAAGCCAGTAATTTAATGCTTCACTACGACTTTTATACTAAGATTATTAAGCTCAGCTGCTGACTCCAATATTTGTTTCCATAGACATTACTAAGAAAGCATTTTACTTTGGCATTTTTGTAATATGGCACCATTTATAGCTGCATTCACCCATAATAACCTTATTAAACAACAACTTTAGGGCTGGCAGTATATGCCATGAGGAGAGAGCAGACTGGTTACTAGTGGCTAACAGTTGAGTCATAATTTGGGTTATGTCATATTTTTTTCTTGCATTTTCTTGATTTAGAAGTTAAATTATAGTTATACTTCCAATTTAGCCAAGTTTGTATCTTTCTGACACAAACACAAAATTTCAATAAGTGTAAATGTTTCCATCTCCAAATCCATTCTTTTATCATTCTTGGACAATAAAACAGCCAATCTAATGATTCCACCAACATGTAATATATGATTTTTTTCCCTGTTAAGACTAAGTTTTTCCAAAGAATGATCCAATTTATGTTAGGCTGAGAGAGAATAAACCCTACACTAAAAAGAAAACTCATACTTTGTTCTTTGTGCTGAAATACCTAAAAAATAATATAAATACTGAATTTAACCATAACTAGACTTAAAGAAATATGGACCTTTTATTTAATGTTCTTCAGAAAATGCAAACATTGGAGAATCTCAAAAAAACAAGAATGTTATCCATGAAACAAATTTATTTAAAAAAAATCAGTATCTTGTGTTTCACATATACAGGTATAAGAGAAATTCCAGAAGGTGAAACTACTTTTTCCAGAAACCATTCCTAGCATGGTTAATAATGATTTCGAAACTGGTTGCTTAGGTCCTGAAGTTCTGTTACCAAGGCATCCATAGTTGCTATGTCATCTGCTAACTCACTGGAAATTTCCCCACTTGTCACATCTGTAAAATGTTGCTGTAACATTGAAAACAAAGGATAACCATCAAAACAATGAAATTTCTTTTAAAATAAAAGAGTACAGAATTAAAATGCTCTTTCCATAATAATATAATAGTACTAATAATAGTATTTGTTTGCTGACCTCATGGAAATGTATAAGCTGAATGAATCAAAACATGTCTGAACTTATAAATTGAAATTAGCTCTGTTCTGCAAAGTAGTTGCCTTAAATATTGGGTTATTCATTTCAATGTTATACAAGGGATTTTGGATGAACAGACATCATTCATTCAAACAAATATCTATTGTGTTTATAAACAACAAATATTTTTATATTTTAATTCATATAAATCATACATTTTCCTCCTTATTTGACAATTAATTTTCATATAAACTTCAGCAACTACAAAGATTATCAAAATTTGGGAAAAGTGAAAACCTTAACAAAATAAAATAAATGTATTATTATACTTCAATAATACTAACCATACCTGAAACCATTTTGGAAAGCCTTTCTAGGAACTGCTTTCTGAGCCAATATAGGCACCCAAGAAAATCAGCTTCAAGATTTTATGACCATTTTTGTGTGTGTGTTTTAGTCAGAAACATAATTTATGTAGCTTTCCATGTTTTTTGCCTTAGACTGCACTAGATAATATGCATAACATTTCATAACAGAATGATATAAAGCCCACTGCAATGTGACCAGTAGAGCAAACACCTTTTAGAAAATAACCTGAACTCATATAGTATATTTTTAAACTAATATGGACAGTGCTTATGAAATATAGTGATCTGCATCACTTCCTTATGAAGTAAAAAGGAAGCAGAAAGAAACTGAGGCTTAGAAAGAATGAATAATTCACTGAGTATTAGGAGTAAAATCTGCTCTCTTGCTCTCTCTCTGTCCAGGGTTTTTGTCTCTAGGTTCCCTGGCCTCCACCCAACAGCCCTCATTGCCACTGTTGGCACAAAACCCATACAATGAAAGGGTGCTAACTAAGGGCAGAGGAGTCTCTGCCCTGGGACAGCATAGACTGGATTGCTTGTCTATTTAAATTTCTTACAGCTTTAAGGTTTATGTGTGCTTGTTAATAAAGCATTTCTTTAACAGGAAAAACTAGTTCTACAAGTTTATTTCCATGAAGTTCTTGGCCCAGAAAGAAAACACCAGAGATTCCTGCAAACCAAGCCTACTGCAAGCTATTTAACACAGTTATTTCAATTCATTTTCTTTTTTTAAAACTATTCTTTAAAAGCAGGTTTTTGAAATGTAATTCAGTTTAGCAAGTTTAATTCAAAAAATATAAAAGGTATATATAATCTACTATAAAACCAGAGTTTCCAAAATATTTGCAAAAAAGTGTTTTGCATTAGGAGGCAAATTCCCTACCCCACCCCACTCCATTTTTTTTTTTTTTTGGATGATCCAGTTAGGATTTAATGAGGACAAAATCTAATTATCTGATATTCTGATGATGTCCATCATTTTCAATATTTCAGAATCTACTAAGGAAAAGAAGCAGTGTAATACTGGTATAGACAATATTATTTAAATAAAACAAGTGTACATTTATGTGAAAATAATAACTTAGAATAAAATCTTTGCAGACATTTAAGGGAATTGGAGAATTACATCTGCAGAGATAAACAACTGTGAGTGGCTTTGTGATTGAATCAAAAGTAGGAAACACAGCTCCCAATTTGGAAAGGAAAGACACAGAAAAAGCTTCCTGATTTCACTTTCTAGAAAAAGTTTTCACTAGGCATGGTGGTGCATGCCTGTCATTCCAGTATTTGGAAGGCTGAAGCAGGAAAACTGTTAAGAGGTTAAGGCCAACCTGGGCTAAAAAGTGAGTTCAAGGCCAGCTTGAAGTACACAGTGAGACCCTATCTAAAAAAAAAAGTTCTTGCACACTTCTGATACATGTAATTCTAAAGTTGTATTATTAAGCTGGGAGGAAATATAGTCCAGGTAAATAGGAATGGAAAGGAGAGTTAATTGTCTACAGAGGAAAACGATACCTTAATCTGTAAAGATTAAACAATTAACAAAAAAGACATATTCTGGCAACTTTTTATAGAATAAAAAGGTGTCCAGAAGTGGTTTGTGTTACAGATTTTTTCTCAAAAGTGAATCAAAATTAATTTGCAACCCAAGACTAAATGGTGAAAGTAAAAAGAAAGTATTAAATTGTGCTATAAATTATAGTTTTCAAATTTTTCTTCCAGAAGTATAATCCAAATCCAACTGCATGAATTTAACAGATTTCCTAAGTTCCACTCAAGATCTTAAGCCACATTCATCACAATAAAGGCCAAGAATCCAGTCTTCAGAGATGCTCCCAAGGTGATTATGATGCCTCCACCCAGTACCAGTCCACAGGACATTATTGTGAGCACCTGGTAGATTTTAGCTGTCAAACCTGAGTCAACCTGAGCATTTTTGCCAAATTCCTATGTCACCTACTTAAAATTCTTATCTTAATCATTTTTTATTTACATAAAAGAAAACACTATATTATTACTGTTGATGAGCAACAAGCAACAGTATTCATGAAATTGCAAGTTTGATGAGCCGATTATAGTTTTTCTAATATGTACTGAAATAAATACGTTTTAAAATCAAAAGTTTTCTCAAGTGCCAATGGTGGCATATATGTCACACACTGGGAAAAACAGTACTAAATAGAAAAGTACTATTTAAAACATTAATTGCCAAGGCTCCTAAATTACTCATGTTTAGGATAATTTAACCACAGGGCCAATAACCCTTATCAGCACAACCAACCACATGAAGGATGTTATATAAAATATAATGTGGGCCTAAAATTATCCCTGATAAAAAAGAAGATTCAAGAGCAGTGAGTGGGCAGTAAAAACCTGTTCTTACAATTTTATTTAATTCACATGTCACTCTCACCTTTGCCTTAGATAATAAACCCTGTAAATTGAGTCGAACTGAAGAAAGCACTTGCACAGCTTCCTGAGGATTAGGTTTGTTTTCACTGCATTTTATAGCCACTGCAAAATGAATACGAAGAAAACATCTATTAAGTATTAGTAATAATTTATAGCTACAAAAACCAACCATTTAATTACAATTTTATAGTAACTGATGTTAGAAACATTTCTACCTAGAAAGTTTTATTATTTCCTAAATTCTTCCTTTATCTTCCTCCCTATGTCCAGCGCTGGGGATGAGACACAAGATTTTACACATATTAAGCAAGTGCTCTACCACTGAACTACATACAACCCAGCCTCACTTTACCCTTATGGAAGGTTACTGCTACGGAGAATCTGGAGGAAAATAGATGTCATTGGCGAGTTGCAAATCATCAGGAAGAGACCCTAAACTCACACACACGCATGCTCACACATGTACAGACACTAATGAAGTTAGGCAAAGAGACAAAAATCGTATTGAAAAGAAGATGCCCACAGAGAACAAAACCAAATGCAGCGCACCTTAGTGTGGCTTTTCATGGTACCAAGTCCCTAATGGAGATTCACAGTTGTTGATGACACTAACCCAAGAAAGTGACATGCCAGATACGTAGATAAATGCACTGGCATACTCAGTGCTTACAGCACCATTCCAGAAGACTTGGTACCCACAAGCTATGTGCCTTCAAGCAAGGAATGTGACCACAACCAGGCACTAGGGTTCCTGAGCCACTCTTGGCATCAGCAGCTGGGTATAATGAAGCCATTCACCACAGACAACTCCGCCTCCAGCATCCTAGGGAACCCATTTTCCTAAAGGCTAAAATTGCAAGAAGGCTTACTTCTCCCTAGTCAAAGGCCCAACTATTTTTTTTTCATTTTTCCTCCAATTTTTATTTTTTTATCAGTACATTTTTGTAGTATATAATCATTATTTCCTCATGGGGAGTTAGCCCATGGATAGAACACACTTCAGTTCTTTTTTGCTTCCCCTCCCTTCTTCCTCCTCCCTCCATTTCTTGGTCTCCTTCCCATTTGAAAAGATCTGTCTTCCTATATTTTATTATCTGTCTTTCATTAAGCTCTTTAATTTATATTTTGGGTTTATCATGTAAGAGAAACCATATAATATTTAAACTTGTGTGTCTCATTTATTTCACTTACTATTATGGTCCTAAGGTGTATACATTTTCCTACTAATGACTCATTTAGTTTTCTTTATGGCAGAGTAGTGATCCATTTACATACTGCATTTTATTTATCCATTCATCTGTTGGTGGACATACAGCCTGCTTCCAACATGTAGCTCTTATGAATTATGTTCCTATAAACATGAGTATGCATGTATCTCTGTACTATGATGTCTTTAATTCTTTTGGGAAGATACCTAAGAAGGGGAATAGCTGGGTAGAATGGAATTTCTAGTTTTCATTTTTTGAAGAATCTCCATACTGATTTCCATAGTGTTATAATAGTAGAAGTTCCAACCATTAATACTTTATGAGAACAAGTAAAAAGTTCTGTACAAATGAAAACCAGTGATGTATTTGTTTTTGTTCCCTAAAATTATGTGCACTAAATTAAAGTAGACCAATAACCAGATCCTATTTTTAAAGTACACCAAAGAGTGAGGCATGGTGGCACACTTGTAATCTCAGCACACTGGGAAGCTGAGGCAAGAGAACTGCAAGTTAAAGCCCTGCCTGGAAAATTTAGTGACTTAGTGAGACCTCAAAATAAAAAAGAATTGAAGATGTAGTTTAGTGTGAAGTCCCCAAAGAGATGAAGCTTAGGGTTCAATCCCCAATACTCCCATCACCAAAAGTATACTAAACAAAACAGTAATTAAAGTCTCTTCATTCCCTAGATCAGTGATGGGGAACCTTTTAGAACTTTCAATGATAACAAACAGCTCACAGCATGGGAACCACTGACCTAGATCATAGATGGAAAACATCTAATCAATTGTTAGAGGCTGCCTGTGCCTGGCAAATAGTTTTATTATTAAGAATATCCTCCCTGGCCAGAATTAGATTGGACATATCTGAGTAACTATTAGAGTTTGAAATTTTGTAGCAAAATGATTGATAGGGTATGTGGTAATTAGCAACATCAATCCCATCTTCAGAGGGCTCAGGTGGCCCAGAGACAAAGAAGATTTTGAAGTTTGTTTCTCTGAAAGCTGGAAGTACCATGGTAGAGGTATTTGGGCTACTTGATACCTAGTAGCTTATACCAGAAACAGCTGTGATTCTTTTCTTGCTATTTTGTTTTTATTGAGAAAATACAAAAAAAGACACATGCTCTAGTAGTTCTCTCCTTTCCATTGTCGAAAGGCATTAAAGATAGAGGAAGAGGGAAGAAGGCAGAGGGAAAGAGAAATAACCTGCTCCAAATCATCAGAAAATCCAAGGGACAGTAGTTCCTCTCTGCACACTGCAGTTAAATACCATTATTTCCAAAGTACTAAGATGGCAAGGAGCAAGAGCTTATGCCCAACCGTTCCCAGAAAACAGCATCACAGAAACTATAAATAAATATCCTCCAGACAATGTAGATGGGCATACAATGATATTACTGTTAAAGAGGGGTCTCAAGTACTATGCTGAGACTACATTACATTCTCAAACTTGCTGAAGGGCATGGCTACTCTTACCAATAGCAATTCAACGGGGAGATTTTAAATGCATTATATTTCCTCTTCAGAATTGGGTGGGACAAAGGTACAGTATTAGGGGAAGAAAAAAGAATACAATAAGATAAAACCCAGCTCAGTGTTTGACTGAATGTTGCTGTGCAAATGCAACAAAGACAAGGTTAAGATTTATGTGTCTTTATAAATCTAAAACATCAGGTGGCATGTATTCCAATTCTAGCTACTCAGGAGACTGAGATAGGAAGATTCTAAGCTTGAGTTCAGCCTGGGCAACTTTAGTGAGACACTGTCTCAAAATTTTAAAAAGAAGGTGGGAGAGGCATGTAGCTTAAGGGTAAAGCACTTGCTTACCACATGCAAAGCCTTGGGTTCAATCCCCAGCACTATAATCAATCAACCAATCAGAAGTATTATTAGAAAGCAAAACTGAGCATTGACTCAAGCATGCTTCAAATGTAGGAACACCAACATGTTCATTAAAGTCTAAGGAGAACTTTAAATAACAAACCCGTTTTTCTCTAAGTGTTGCCCTGAGGGAAAACTGATGCCGATAACAGTTTAAATTGAATTTTAAGGTGTAAAATAAAGATTCCTCCTGAAGTATTTCTTTAATCTGCATACTTATAGTTGACAGGTTTAATATCCGACCTTGGTTATTGCAGAAAACATCCTCGCTTTGACAGTTACAGACTAGTTAACAGAAAAGTTCAGAGTCCGCAAATTGAAGTAGATAAATCCTTCAAAGTAAATCTCACCCAGCTGATTATGTACATTATATGCACCTTAGTGTGGGTTTCCCTAAACATAACACTATATACACACAAGCCAAATGCAAGAGGTCTGAACCCCCTCTGATCCCACCCTCCATAAAGCAAGGCACTAGTCACACAAATTCTAGCCACTCCTAAAACATCCTTCCACTAACCAGCAATTACCTCAAATTTTTCTACATGGAATCTCAGCTGGATAAGAGTTCAGCACTTTTTTCACTACCACCTGCCAGTGGCTAGGTGGTCCAGGAAATTAGATATGTATATTCATTTTGGTCAAAGATATCAAAAACCATAAGTAGAATCATTAACTGCCAAGCCCATTTCTAAATTAATGGAATGTTCTGTGCCTTCTTAATATGCAGCTTAAACTTTGTCCTTGTTCTTCACTTTTCTCTTTTCAGTTTTGAGTCCCTTTTCATATATTCCAAATCTTCGGCTTCGGAAGACAAAGCATGTTAAAGTTAACATTTAAACCACATGAAAGATATCGGGCTGTGGGTTTAGCTCAGCAGCATAAGTGCCTGCTTGGCAAATGCAGAGTCATGAGTTTGATCCCCAGTACCAAAAAAAAAGAAAAAGAAAAATATTACATATTTAAATAAGTTCATTTATTCTTCCCAATAATCAAGGGTAGGTATTATCCTCGTTTTACCTAAACTATATTAAGGCTTAAAGAAGTTAAATAATTGACTCAGTCACACAGGAGGCACAGACTAGAGCTGATCCTAGAGTGCTGGTGTCCTGCTTTTCTGTTCCTTGGTGACTTCATTTGCTATCACTATTAGTTGCAAGAAGAAATTAGGCAAGGAAGGAAGAGGAGAACTTTAGGATAGGTTCATAGCCTTTGTGACTGAGTTTTTAACACTGGGACTTGCTTATTTCAGGTGAAGTGTACTCCCAGGACAACACACACCCATGTTCAAATATAAATATAAAAATACATTACTATATTTAACTAATGTTTTTTCATCAATGTAAATAATTAAAAGTTGGCTTTATCTGGACTGCATTTACCTAAAAGGCAAACAATTTCATATGTAAATGCATTCCCCTTCAAATTATATTCTCTAAATTCCCCAAAGATAGTGACTGCACTGTATTTTGTATTTCTTTTGTATATGGCATAGCTCTTTTATATAGCTATATCCTCTGGAGACCTACATATTTTTATGAGTATTTTTATTTACAAAGGAATGATAGGAGTCAAGAAAAGTTAACAGATTTCCTTAATACTACATAATCAACACAGATTATGTGATATGAACATTATTCACAGTTCTAAGGTGTTTTATTTCTCTAAAAGTTTCTAATTCCTGTTGTTGACACAAATAGTACTAAAGCCTCTATGCCATTTCTTTATTGCTCCAAAGTATCTGCTTCATAGTAATTGTGTATGTCTTCTGAGCTAAAAATAACCATTTCATCATAACAAACTAAAATTATTTGTAATGGAAGTTGACTTTTTACTATTTTTTTTTATCAACAAAAATACCGTGAAGTATGTCATGTATAACAATTACCATTAGCAAGCCCTAATGCTCTTTGAACGACTTCCTTAAATGATGTAATATCTTTCTCCCAACTACTGGTTTGTGTGTCACATCTGTATGCCTTCGAGAGATACTGGAATGCCTGAGGAAAGAGAAAGAGCAACATTCAGAATAACAAGTAGAATTCACATTTCAAATTTTTTCCTGGAAGTCATCATAGGGCCAATTCCAACTTGAAAGACCAGCGTGTGTGCTGTAAAACACAGTCTCCATTACTCTCATAAAAGGAGGGGTAGGGACACACACTGGCAATAAGCAATTACGAGAAATCGATGGATGTATCCGGACAGACATCTCTTTACAACCAAACAACATAAGGTGAAGCTTGGACATTTATTTCCTCAGCATTTACAGCCAAAAGAATGAGGCATGAATTTGGTGAAAACTATGAATTTGGTGAAAACTAAGGAATTGCTAGGAGGAGTATAACTGCACAGAAGTTGGAAACACTCTTTCATATCCTTACAAATTCTTAAGGGAGAAGATATAAATCAGAGAATTCAGAGTACTGTTAGTTGTGTATTTGAAAGAGAGTACATAATTCAAGAAGGAATGGAAGCAGGACATAGAAAGTGTGCACACATGCGTGCACATGAAACATGTTCTTGGGCTGACAAGGCAATGACAGAAGCCAGCTGTGTGGACTACAGGTGGAGAAAACTGCTAAAAATCCCATGGATTAGCTCTACTAGGGCTAATTCCAAATCCATACAAGGAGTACACTTAATTTGTTGTGGATGTTTTGAAAGGAAACACAAGACAATTATTTCACCATTGGAAATTCTGGGTGCTTCTTTAGGTTGGGAGACAGAAGCTGAGACTCAACTGGAAAATAACAGGTGTTCTGATGTCTTTGTGATTTGAAAGGGCAGGATGACCTTTGTAAGGCATTACATGTTCAGGCTTTCAAACTCCCTCAACTGTCTTCTCTAGTTCCTTTTCCTTTTTCTTGTTCATAGCCCCTATTTCAGTCCTCAACACTCATCCTGTATTTGTACCCAGTCTACCTCAGCTGCTAGCAATGAGTTACAGAAGAGGGTATAAAGAACAGGAGCCAGCTGCTTGCTGCAGAGCCAGTAAGGGTAACAAGTTAGAGATCCCTTTGCAGGAAAAAAAAACCAAATACGTCAGAAAAATTCATAAAAAATCAAAACAGGAAGCTCTAAATCTTAACCTGTCCATAATTTAAAGTGCTTATGTTAAAGACAGAATAAAAAAACTGAATTTGATCATATTAATTTTGCCTTTCAGATTTCTGAACTCTTCCTCCACTCATCAAAACGAACAGACACTGTACACATTTCGAGTAAAAGGCTCAGGCCTAGGAGGTTTGAAGGACCTACCTTCTCGTTCTCATCGGGCTTTACACTCTGCCCATTCCCACACAGTTGGCCATACAGCCTCCAGATTTCCCCATCATTGGTCACTCTCGAAGTTACCCTGCCAAATAATTCCTGTAGCTTTCCTTTGAGGCCACTGGCAACATCACCACTTCGATCAGTCATTCCATCAGTCACTGCCCTGACCAGAATTTTAAGGACCTTAATAAAAACAGAAGAAATGAGTAAGAGACCACCAAATAGTAACAAAAAACAAAGAGGTACCTTTGAACTCCTAGCAATGGTATCTCCTAGAAGCTTCTCAAAAATGTAGAATTCTAGGTTTGGCTTGATGGTACACACCCAGAACAAGGATGCTGAGGCAGGAGAACTACAAGTTTGAGTGTACTCTGGGCAACTTAGCCAAGACCCTACCTAAAATTTAAAAATTTTAAAAACTGAAGTTATAGCTCAGTGTGAAGGCCCTGAGTTCAATTCCCAGTTTAAAAAAAAAAAAAAAGAAAGAAAAAAAGAAGAGACAAGAGAAAAAAAAAATCCTGGACAATGAATAAAATAAAAGCCAAGCCATCCTGAAGGATTCTCTAGAACTGCTAGAACTGCACACTGACTAACTCTCCCTCTCTGTATATCTCTGCTAAGGCTCCTGTGTGGGTTCTTTTTAAATCTATCTATTTATAGCAGATGTTTGCCGTACATAATGTTTACATTCAGCTTAGGGAGCAGGTACATGTACTTAACAGATCTTCATTCTTTTTATTCCCCTTCCTTTGCCCTCCCAGCTCCCTCTATTTCTAGTTTCCCTTCCCATTTGCAAAGGGTCTCTCTTCCTGTTTCTTACTGTCTTTTATTTTGTTTTTAAAATTATTTATACTTCGGGGAGAGGACTGCATGACACCACCTTGTATCACCTGTGTCTAACATGGTGTCTGGCACACAGCACTGACTCAATAAATTCTCGTGCCTTTAAGACTGAACAAATAGACCCCCTTCAAGAAGTACTGCTAAGAGAAAAGCAACCGCTGTGACATTTTGCTCTTCCTCCTCATAGAACATTTGATCCATACATGAGATGTGGGTAAGGAATCTAGGCTCCTTGGGAACAAATACAAACACTTAGAAATGTGAGCTTAGGAGGTGAGGGTATGGCTCCGTGGCAGAATTTGTGCTCAGCATGCACAAGGCCCAGAGTTTGATTCCCAGCACTCCCCCGGCCACAAAAAGAAAAAAAAAAAAAAACCCAAGAATGTGAGCTCAGATTTATGGTCCTAATTATATACATAACAAAAGTAGTCAGGAGAACATTCCATTGTGCTGCTTCTTTTTTTGTTTGAACATAATGCATTATCTCTGCCTGTAAACTCAGAATACAGTTCCACATATGTTAAATCTAAAAGTAATAAAATTCATATTACAAATCTATTTGTGGCTTTAAGTCTGAAAGTAACAACACAGAAGAAACAGTATGAAGGAGAAAAAAAAAGGATAAAATGGAAACAAAACTTTGTAAATAAGGAAGGAGAGGTTAAAGAGACGAGATGGGAACAGAGAAAAAAAGGGGAACTAAGATCTATCACACACAAGTACAAATTCCCTATGATGAATGTGATCATTATGCATATCTAAACTGTATCAATAAACATAATTTTTTAAAAATTAAAAAAAACCAGTATGAAGGTATATTGCTTGTTTGAAATGATCATTCTATAAAGCATTTCAACTTGTTTTGAAAGGGATGGTCTACTGAAATCGCTACTACCACGTACGAAGGAAATACACTGACTTAGAAAAACACTACTGCTTCTGGGATCTCACAGTTGGTTTAATTAGCCCACCCCCTCAGTTTAGCTGAATTGAGGGGACAATGAGGGAGAAAAGCTTTCAATCCTTGCCACTAAGAATTCAACTCTGTACTCCTGGCATTTGAAAAAGAAAAACGTTTTCTTTTTTTCCCTCTTTTATTGATATATGTTTGTGATACATAATATTTACATTTGTTTTTGGGAATTGGTACATATGTAAATCATATCTTGACATTTTTTATTCCTTTCTTCCCTTATTCTTCCCTTGCCATCTGATCCCATCCCTCAATTACAAAACAGTCTAATTCCCTGTTTCCTACCATTTTTTATTCTTCATTTATATTTTGGGCTTCTCATACAAGAAAAACCGTGTGATGTTTAACATTTTGTGCTGGCATACTTCATTTAACATTACAGGTTTAAGATCCACCCATTTTCTTATGAATGACATGAACTCATTTTTTAAAAAATGAATTTATTCTTATGGTTGATTAAAACTCGATTTATACATACACCACACATTTTCTTTTTTGACGAACTGATTGAGATTTAGGTTGTTTCACAAGCTCAGCTATTGTGAACTGTGCTGCTATAAACACGGGTATGTATGTCACAAAAGTATGAAGACTTTGAACTCTTTTTTGGAATATACCCAGAAGAGGGAAAACTTGTTGATATGCATGTGCCTGTATGCTTGCTGGAGTGCCATCTGGGGGTGAAGAGAAGTTTAGGGAGGTAAAGTCTTTCAGGAGAGGACGAGGGAAGGAGCTGTATGTAGAACAGAGACAGAATTGTCTCCTCCCAGTTCACATTCAGATACCGTAAGTGACAGGTGATGGGAAGGGATACTCAGTTTGTTCTTTTAGTCCCTATCTGCATGCCAATGTCTGGATCTGGACTTAGAAATGAGTTTTACATTGAAAGAATAAACAATGAGAGTCATTTATGGCCATAGCAGATATTACCTAGGGACTGGTAGTACAAGTAGGTAAAACAAGGATATGGACTGAATCTCAAGGAATACAACATTTGAGAAGAGTGCAAATAAATGAAATCCACTATTAGGACAAAAAGGAGTGGCCAGAAAGAGGGTGATGGTGATGTCTTGGAAACCAAGGAAAGAGTCACAAAGAGAGGACATCTACAGGAGAGCACAACTGGAAGATGCCACTGGATTTGGCAAGCACAAGGATTAGTAACTATGTCCAGAATCACAGCCAGAGTGAGGGCAGAAGAGACCACGATTTGAGACAAGAGATTTACAAAGAGAAACACATGGACACCAAGATAGTAGTTAACATCATGGAAAACAAAAGAGCAAAGAGCAAAAATATCCCTACGATATCATAATACTCATTTTAAATACCGGACCTTTCCTTGTGTACCTCTGTGTATGTCACCTCTGCTGCAATGGACAGCTTCTAATGAGGTACTAGATTCACTCCCTACCTCTGTCAATACCACTATTCTCTAAATCATGTCTACAGCTGTTTTCTCCTTGAAAGGCATGAAAGTTGTGACAGGCTGCTTATGTCTTCCTAAAATTCTTGTCCACCCAAAACCTCAAACTGTGACTTTCTTTCAAAATAGGGTCTCTGCAGATATTAGTTAAGATGGGTTCATGTTGGACTACGGCGAGCCCTAGTCAGTGAGGTCTAGAAGCCATTCCAGTGGCTTCTTCATGCAAGAAGAAAACACACAAGAGACACACAGATAAGATGGAGCTATAACGCCTACACAAGCCAAGGAATGCCAGAGACCACTAGAAGCTGGAAAAGGCAAGGAAGGGTTTTTTTTTCTCTATAGTCTTTAGGGGAACATGGTGAGTCAACACTTGGATTTTTGGCCTCCAAAACTGAAACTAAAGAAAAACTTTTGTTGTTTTAAGGTAGCAAGTTTGCAGTAATTTGTTTCAGCAGCCCTAGGAAACAAATACAGCAGTTGTTACTATAAAGAAAACACTTACACACATCAAAATAAAGTCTCTCCAAGCATTCACCTGGCTTCCAGTACTCATCTTCTGGTTTCAGCTCAGGAAGCAAATAGTAAATAGATGTCACTATCACAATATATCTGTTCTGTGGCTGGTGACCCCCTAGTAGAACCTCACTCACTGATCAGAAATCAGGATTTCCCCATGATAAGAAATTTTAAATACCTAATCCCTTGGTCTCTTCCTTAGTAAGATGATTTTTGTGTCACAACAATAATGCTGTGTCTACCTCTAAGCTTATAAAATATTTCCCATACTTTACCCTTTGATTTACTTAACCAGTTTTCTTTCCCTCTATTATCTGTTATTATTATATTATTACTATTATCATTTTGTGTGTGTGTCTAGGGCTAGACTCAATTTCCAACACACACATACATGTACTCATTCATTAAGGTAAATCTCAGCCCTTTTAAAAACTTTATTTTGAGAAACAGTCTTGCTAAATTGCTGAGAATAACCTTGATCTTTAGGCATACTGCCTCAGTCTCCCTGGTATCTGGGAGTAATTAGGATTACAAGCATGTGCCACCACATCTGGCTGATTCAATTTTTTTGACAATGATGATGATGATGACAATAGCAGCTACATTTAAATGGCATTTGTATGTACCAGGCATAGTACCAAGCATTTCACATGTATTAACTCATTTAATCCCCAGAACAATCTTGTGAGGCTGGTACTATCATGACCCCACTTTATGAAACTGAGGCAAAGTTATCATACAATTTATCCAAGGTTACCCAGTTACTGAGTGACTAGCAGAAATGGCAGGCAAACTCAGCCTATCTAACTCCGAAGTATATACTCTTATCTACAATATAATTCTGCTTCTCAAGAGATTCCAATTGAAATACTTTATCCATCTGAATTTTTTTAGTTTAGAAAGTGAGGCAGACCCTTAGTTTTTGGTGCTGAATTTTGGCCCACTCTTCTAACACATACTGAATATTCTATTTTTATCTCACAGATTTAGAATGTCACTACAATCATGAATTAAATTCTCATACCAACTTGAATCTATACATTTCAATTTCATTCCTGTAGTGCATATTAACTATATAAGGATAATATTAGCTGTTTGTCTTTTGTATTAAAAATATTTTGTCACAGAGTTTTTTAATATGGTCATAAAATTTTCTTCAAATTTTCTTCTGCTTCAGAGTTCAAGAACTTTACTAAATATCCACTTCCATTCCTAAATTTTTGTAACATAAAATATTAGGTATATAGTGAATCCATTTACAATTCACTTGGTGTACAATAAAATAATCTAAAACTTTAAAGCATGGATGCTTAGTTTTTTTTCTAATTTATTGTAGTGAAATGCACATAACATGCAATTTATCATCTTAAGTGTGCAATGGTATTAAATTCATCCATATGTTATGCAACAATCACCATCATCCAGCTCTATACCTCTTTTCATCTTGTAAAACTTGATACCCTCTTCCATCAAGCAGTAACTCCCATTTTCTCCAGAGCTCTAATCACCATTCTACTTTTTTGGTCTTTAATTTAGACTGCTCTTGGTGCTTCATATATAACTGAATCATACTGCATTTGTCTTTACAACTGGCATATTCCACTTACCATAATGTCCTCAAAGTTCACTAATGTTATGACATATGTCAGAATTTCCTTCCTTTACTGGTAGGAACATTCCATTACATGTATATATTACATTTGTTTATCAATCATCCACCAATTGACCAATGAATACTTGGGTTACTTCCATGTTTTTGCAATTGTGAAAAATGCTGATATGAATATGGGTAGGCAACTACTTGTTCGAGATGCTTTAAATTATTTTGGACATGTACCCAGAAGTGGCTTTTCTGTACTACAGAGCAATTTTTGCTTTGAAAAAGCTTTTTGGGAAAAAAAAAATCTAATACTGTTTTCCAGAGTAACTATACTATTTTACATTGCCACTAACCAGTGCACAGAGTTCCAATTTCTCCATAGCCTTACTAATATTTGTCATTTTCTGGGTTTTTATTTATTTCTTTGACTGTGGCCATTCAAATGGGTTGAGGGGGTATCTTCTTGTAGTTTTGATTTGCATTTCCCTAGTAAACAGTGAGGGTGAGTATCTTTTAACGTGATTGTTCACTTAATTACTATTATTGAATTTTAGAAGTTTTGTACATATGCTGGATATTAATTCCTTATCAAATATATGATTTGAAAATATTTTCTCTCATTCTGAGTTGCCTTTTTTGCTCCACTGATTATGTCTTTTGATGCACATTTTATTTTCATGAAGTCCAATATGTCTGTTTTTCTTTTGTTGCCTGTGTATTCAGTGTCATATCAAAAAATTTTGCCAAATCCAATGTTGCTAAGCTTTTGCTCTGATTTCTTCTAAGACTCTTATACTTTTAGCCCTTACTTTTAGGTGTTTGACCCATGTTGAGTCAAGTTTTGCATATGTGTTAGGTAAGGGTCCAAATTTATTCTTTTGCACATAGATATCCAATTTTACCAGCATACTTTATTTAAAAGATGATCCTTTCCCTAATTAATGTTCTTAACATTCTCATCAAAAGTCATTTCATATATTCAAGGGTTTATCTCTGGAAGCCTTATTCCATTGGTTTACATGTCTGTCTTAATGCAAAGGCCACACTCATTTGATTGCTATCTTTTGTGGTAAATTTTGAAATAAGGAAGTGTAAACTCTCTAATCTTTTAGTTTTAATCTTTTTCAAGATTTTTGCCTATTTGAGATTCCATGTCAATTTTAGGATAAGGTGTTTTATTTTTGTAAAAACTGTATTGGGATTTTTAAAGATATGACACTGTAATCTGTAGATTATTAGGGTAATATTGGCATTTTAATATTAAGTCTCCCAATCTGTGAACATGTGCTATTTCTACTTATTTATGTCACTTCAATTTCTTTCAGCAATGTCTTGTAGTTTTTAATTGTACAATATTTTTCTTTCCTGGTTAACGTAAATATTTTATTACTCTTGATGCTATTGCAAATAGAAGTATTAAAGATTGGTAATGTTAGTGTACAGAAATACAACTGATTTTTGTGTGTTAAATTTCTATCCTATTATTTTGCATAATTCACTATTAGTGCTAACATTTTTTGTACAATCATTAGGACTCTATAGAAAATTACATGGAGCTGAAGGTGGAGCTTAGTTGTAGAGTGCTTGCCTATCATGTACAAGACCCTGGTTCAATCCCCAGATCAGAAAAGGGAAGAAAAGCGGGAGGGAGGGAGGTAAGAAGGGAGGGAGGCAAGGATAGAAGAAAGATGAGAAGGAAGGAAAGTAGGAAAGAAAGAAAGCAAAGAAGGGGGAAAAAAAAGAAGGTAACATCTATAAACAGAGAATTTTACCTCTTCCTTTCCAATTTGGATATCTTTTACTTGATTTTTTAATTGCTCTGGTTAGAACTTCCAATACAATGTTAAATAAAAGTGCATGCAGGCATCTTTAATCTTCGAGAAAAGGCTACATGTCAGCTAACAATTGTTCATAATACAATATTTCTTATTTCTGTATAATCAACAGTAATGTCCCTATTTGCATTTTTTAATAATCACTTTGATTATTTTTAGTTTATCTCTTTTCTTAATTTTTTTAAAGATTTGTCCATCTTGCTATGTTTTTAAAATAACAAACTTTTACTTTACCAATTTTCCTCTATTCTTTTTCTATTCTCTATTTCATTTACCTCTGGTCTAATACTATTTCCTTCCTTCTGCTACCTTAGTTTGTTCTTCTTTTTCTAATTCCTTAAGTTGTTAAGCTACACTGCTGACTTAAAATCTTTCCTGTGTTTTATTACAGACATGTATGGCTATAAATTCCCCTCTTACCAGTGTTTTTGCCATGTCTCATGTTTTGGTATTAAGGGTATTTGGTATCAAGGTTTCTGTCATGTCTCATATTTTCCTTTTCATTCATCTCTCAATATTTCCTAATTCTTCTTTTGATTTAATCTTTAATCCATTCATTAAGAATGTAATTTCCATATTTTTGTAAAAATATTTTGGTAATCAGAGAGGACATTTTGCATGATAGCTATCACTCAAAATCTGCTGAGAACTAATTTGAGGCTGTCTTAGTTATTTTTCTCATTGCTGAGACAAAATACCCAACACGCAATGGTAATGAGGAAAGCTTTATTTAGCTCACAGTTTTAGATAGAAGCTTCTAGCCAAGGTAGGGTGATGTGGCAGACAGGCAGCACAGTGAATAGTTGTCCACAAAGGTATTTAATAGCAACAAGGGAGCTTAATAGCATCTTTCAGTCCCTTTTGTCTTTTCCAGACTACTGAAATTAGTGCTTTGCCAAACCTATTAGTGAGCTGATTTAGTAAACACACACCCTTATTTCCAGCATCACACACTCTAGATTCAACCACCTCTGAAAAAGCATGAAGCATTGGGAGGACATGTAGACATAAACCATAACAGAGACCTAACATATGATATCTCCTAGAAAATGTCCCATGTGCAATTCAGAAGAATATATATGGTGGTAGTGTTGGGAAAAGTGTCTGGATACGTTCACATTCTGCATTAAATTCAGTAACAAAGCCTCAACTGCCTTTACAGCTCCAAAACTATTCCTTTGCTTACATTACAAAATTACATTTTTAGATACTCTGTACCCCAATACATAAACTAATACCTTTGTAATGTTTTAGTCCTTAAGTTATATAGAAAACAAATGATGAATTACAAATTAAAGTTAAAATAATAATAGTTTTTAACTAGTAATTGTTCTATGCAGAAAACAAACAGAATTACAAACTTTCTAAAATACCAGTTTTTACAACTGCCTACATACTTATTTTCAATGAGATCTACATTTCTTCATATAGTTTTGATATGCTGTCTCAATGTTCTTTCATTTCACTCAAAACTCAGAACTCTTTTGAGTATTTCTTGCTCAGTAAGTTTAGTAGTGATAAACTCCCTCGGTTTGTCTCTATCAAGGAATGCCTTAATTCTCCCTCACTTTTTTTTTTCTCTTTTTCTTCTGGTACTGGGAATTGAACTCAGGACCTTGCACTTGCCAGGCAAGCACTGTGCCACTGAGTTATATTCCCAGCCCAACTCCCTCACTTTTGAAGGAAACTTTTGCCAAACATAGGATTCTTGGATGATAGTGTTTTGCGTGTATGTGTTTTTAGCACTTTGAATATATAAGTCTTTTGCTTTCTAGCCTTCAAAGTTTCTGATGAGAAAGCTGCTACACAGCAAAAACAAACAAACAAATCCAATACAATGAAGAGAAAACCTACCAAATAGGAAAAAAAGTTTTCCAGATACTCTTCTGAGGGCTAATATCTAGAATATACAAAGAATTCAAAAAAATTAGATCCCCCACCCACCCACAAATAAAAGATCCAATGAAAAAAATGGTCTAGTGAAGTAAACAGGCACTTATAAGGAGAAGTAAAAATGGCCAATAAATACATTTTAAAAAGTTCAATATCCTGGCCTTCAGAGAATACAAATTAAAACAACACAGATTTCATCTTATTCCAGAAAGAACATCTATCATTAAGAACAATAACAAATGCTGGTGAAACTATGAGGAATAAGGAATCCTTTTACACCATATAAACTAGTACAATCACTATGTTTTTATACTCAAAAAAACTAAGGCTAGATATTCTATTTAACCCAGCTATTCCTCTTCTGAGTATCCTCTTGAAACAGTTAGACATCGTATTACAGTGATACATGCATACCCATGTTTATAGCAGCACAATTCATAACAGCCAAATCTTGCAAGTGGTCTACATGCCCATTAACAGATGAATGCATAAAGAAAATGTGCTATAAAAACACAAGGAAGGGGCTGGGGGTTTAGCTCAGCAGTGTAAGTGCCTGCTTGGCAAACATGAATTTTATTCCCGGCACAAAAACAAAACAAAACACCACAAGGAAATGCAATGCCATAAAGGATAAACTTGATTCATATGTAGATGGACACACCTCAAGACTATATTATTAAATGAAATAAATCAGATGCAAAAACTTAAATATCACATGATTTCTCTTATATGAGAAACCCGAAATATAAATAAAGAATAAGATAAAAGATGGATAATATCAAGTAGGGAAATCTTCTACAAATGGGAAGGGAATCAGGAAATGTAGGAAGGGTCCCTCTTCTGCACTCAGCAGCCAAAGGGAGCCTTAGTCACTCCTTCCACATACCCGGACAACCTCAGCAGCCAAGGGGTGCCTTGGCCACCACGCTCCCTCATCCAGATGACTTTAGCAGCCCACGGGAGCATCAGCAATCCCTTCTATCTGCACTACCTCAGTGGGCTGCTGGGAGCCTCAGCTACCCCTCACAGAGGACCTCGGTAGGCTGGAAAGAGCATAGTGAGTCCCCCCACCTCAAGCAGAGAACTTCAGTGGGTTGACAGGAGCCTTAGCAAACCCTCCCTGCAACAGAAGGACCTTGGCAAGCAAGTGAGACAGCAGGTGAGCTCTTCTTCCATACAGAGAACTCTGGGTGGGCTGGCAAAGGCCAGAGAAACCCCAACCCAGAGAAACCTAACTGGGACTGCAAGACTCTTAGTGCAACAGTAGGGTCCCAGATGGGATGCACACTATAGTCCTGGAACAGCCTGAAGTATGGTAACAATACGAGCTAAGGGTTGCTTCACATCATTACTCCTAGGATAGTCAGCCTAGGAAGACTATAGGACTCACACAGTTGGTCTGCATGAGGAATTCAGGTGACTGGCCCTTCTCCTATACTGTAGGACCCAGCAACTGTGCAAACATCAGCCACACAGTAGGACCCTAACATACACAAAGGACAATCAAGACTAACGGAATTGAAAAGACTGAAATATTAACCCAAGAGGTCAAAATGATAAAAAAAAAGGGGGGGGGGATGCAATGTGAAATACCCAGTCAATCCAGAACAAGTATAGGAGACATAGAAATAGAGGACATTGGAAGTCACATGCCTGAAATTTCTGAAAAGATAGTAAGTGAAATAAAGAAACAAATCTATGAGGCTACAGAGGAAATTACATTAGAAATAATCTCTCAGGTAAAGAAAGAAATGACAACCTTACTGAAGGAGTTGCTCAGCATAGCTAGAAAAGACATAGATTAAAAAAAAGTACAGAAGCATGGGAAAAAGATAGAAACCTTGAATAAACAATATAGGAAAGAAAGAGAATATATGAAATGAATTCAAAGAGATGAAAATTCCATTGAAAGCTGGAAAACCTGCTTGAATGAAACTGAAGATAGACTTTCAGATCTCAAAGACAGGATCACAGCTAGCAATCATGAAAGGAAAGAACTCTTGTTTTAGGGACTGGGGATTTAGCTCAGTGGCACAAGTGCCTGCCTAGCAAGCTCAAGGTCACGAGTTTGATCCCTGGTACAAAAAAAAAAAACCTCTTAAAAATAACAAGGGACTATGAAATAATAATACAACAGCTCCAAGACGATGCAAAGAAAAACAATATAAGATAGGTATTGAAGAAAATGCAGGAGTCAATGCAAAAACTATTCACAACAGTAATAGAAAATTTCCCAAGCATGGGAAGACTCTGATATGCACATAAGTGAGGCATACAGAACTCTAAACAGCCATAACCAAAATAAATCTACACCCAGACATATAATAATCAAGAAATTCAGCATAAAAACAGAATGCTAAAAGCTATTAGAGAAAAGAAACAGCTCACCTATTAAGGAAAACTGATTAGCATCATGGCCGACTTCTCAACAAAAATCCTCAAGTCAAGATGAGCTTGGAGTAAAGTACTTCAAGCCCTGAAAGAAAATAACTTTCAACCAAGAATGATGTACCCTGCAAAAATATCTTTGAAAATTGATGCAGAAATAAGACATTTCCATGACAAAGAACAACTGAAAAAATTCATGCCCACCAAACAAACCCTAGAAAGAGCACTGAAAGACGTACTAGATGGAGATAAAAATGACCTCATTTCCCAGAGCAACAACAGAAGGAAACCACCAGGCAGGGCAAACAATTAAATAAGGGGGAAAAGCAGGAAACCAACAAGAGAAAAATAACACGACAAAGTTAAGCCAATATATATCAATTATAACCATCAATGTAAATGGTCTCAATTCACCAATGAAAAGAAATAGAGTGGCAGAATGGATCAAGAAACAGGGTCCAACAATATGCTGTACACAAGAAACACATTTAAATCAAAATGAAACTCACAGACTGGAAGACAAAGGATGGAAAACAATATTCTGTGCAACACGAACCCAGAATAAAGCAGGGGTAGCTGTTCTGTTTGCAGATAGTACCAAAACTGATCAAAAGAGATAAAAAAGGTCACTACATACTTGCTAGGGGAAAAATTCAAAAGGAAGAGATACCAATCATAAATATATATGCATATGCACCAAATACGGGAGCTCCTAACTAGATAAGACAAATACTAATAGACATGAAAAATCAAATATGCAATAACACAGTAGTAATGAGGGACCTTAATACCCCATTGTCACAAAGAGATACATTAACTAGACAAAAAGTTAGCAAAGAAATAACAAAACTGAATCAAACCTGTGAACACTCAACAACATACATTCTTCTCAGCTGCACATGGGACATTCTCTAAAACAGACCATATACTAGCCCATAAACATGCTTAAGTACATGTGAAGGGATTGAAATTATACCATGCATACTGTCTGACCATAGTACACTGAAATTGGAATTAATGGCAAAAGAAACTGCAAAACCTGCATAAACACATGGAAATTAAGTAACACCCTCCTGAAAAACCAATGGGTTACAGATGAAATTAAAGTATACAATTCAATGAAAATGCAGATACAACTACCAGGAATCTGTGGGATACAATGAAAGTGGTCTTAAGAGGTCTTAAGAGAGAAATATATAGCAATAATTTCTCACATCAGGAAAACAGAATGAGCACAAATAAACAACCTAATGCTGCACTTCAAGTTTCTAGAAAAAGAAGAGCAAGTCAAAACCAAAGCTCATAGAAGGGAGGAAATTATAGAGATCAGAGCAGAAATTAATGCAATTGAGGCTAAGAAAACAATACATAAAACTGAGAATTAAAGAGTTGGTTCTTTGAAAGAATAAACAAAATTGATAAATCCTTTGCCAATCTTTTCAAGAAAAGGAAAGAAAAAACACAAATTCATACAATGAGGAATAAAAAGGGTGAAATGACTACAGATTCTGTAGAAATTCATAACATCATCAACACCTACTTTGAAAATTTTTACTTGCATAGGCTGGAAAATTGAGGAAATGGACAGATTCCTAGAAAAATACCAAAGATAGATCAAGAAATATAAAAAATTTTAATAACCCAATATTAGTTACTGAAATTTAAAATGTAATTAAAAACTTATCAACAAAGAAAAGCCCAGGTCTTGATGGATTTATGGCTGAATTCTGCAAGAAATTTTAGAAGACCTAACACCACTACTTCTCAAACTCTTTAATGAAATGGAACAGGAAACAGTTCTCCCTAACTCATTCCTGGAGGCAAGTATTACTCTGATACCAAAACCAGAGAAAGACCCTACCAAAAAGGAGAACTATAGGCCAATCTGCCTAATGAACACTGATGCAAGAATTCTCAATAAAATACTAGCAAACAGAATGCAGCAAATCATAAAGAAGAAAAAAACCGAGTGCACTCCTATAATCCCAGCACTTGGAAAGCTGAGGCAGGAGAATCACTTGCAAATTCAAGACCAGCCTGGACTACAAAGTGAGCCCAAGGCCAGTCTGAACTACACAAAACCTCAAAAAAATCATCAAGAAGATTATATGCCATGACCAAGTGGGACTCATCCCAGGAATGCAGGGGTGGTTCAACATACACAAATCAATAAATGTAATACCACACCTAAACAGAGCCGAAGACAAAAATCACATGATCATCTCAATAAATGCAGAAAAATCTTCTGATAAAGTTTAACATTCATTCATGATAAAAACCCTACAGAAAATCAGAATAGATGCATCTCTACCTTAATCTGATAAAAGCCATCTATGACAAACCAACAATCAACATCATACTAAATGGACAAAAACTGGAAGCTTTCTCTCTAAAATCAGGAACAAAACAAGGTTGTCCACTATCACCTATTCAATATAGTTCTGGAAACATTAGCCAGAGAAATTAGACAAGACAGAGAAATAAAAGGAATAGGATAGGAAAGGAAAGGCAGAAGTTAAACTATTATTATTTGCAGATGACATGATACTCTACATAGAACACTCCAAAAACTCCATCAAAAGACTACTAGAGTTAATAAGCAAATTTGGCAGCATAGCCAGATACAAAGTCAACACCTAAAAATTAATAGTATTCTTCTACACAAACAACAAACTCACTGAGAGAAGAACTATGGAAATAACACCTTTCACAGAAGCATCCAAAAAAAAATGAAATAGGAATCAATCTAACAAAGGATGCAAAAGATCTAATCACTGAAAACGGTAATACTCTAAAAAAGAAGTTGAAGAGGATATCAGAAAATGGAAAGATATTCCTTTCTCTTGGAGAAGAACTAACATAGTGAAAATGGCCATACTCCCGAACTCTTATACAGATTTAATGCAATCCTGATCAAACTACCACTAACATACCTCACAGATCTAGAGAAAACATTTGTAAAATTCATTTGGAAACAGAAAAAGCCTAGATTAGCAAAGGCAATCCTGGGCAACAAAGCAAGGCAAGAGGCATCACAATCCCTGCCTTGAAATTATAGTACAAAGCTACTGAGATAAAATCAGCAGGATATTGGCCAAAAAAAAACAGATCCGAGGATCAATAGAACAGATTAGAAGATATAGGCACAACTACAAAGACACTCAGTCATCTTATTTTTGACAAAGGGTTCAAACACGTTCACTAAAAGATAGCCTCTTCAAAAAACTGAGAAAGACTTGGTTCTCCACATGCCTAAGACTGAAACGAGATCCATGTCTATCACCATGCACTAAAGTCAAAATGAATCGAAGATCTAAACACTAAATCTATTGCAAACACTAAATCTATTGGAAGAGAAGGTAGGTAGAAATCTTGAAGACATTGGGGTAAGCAAAGAGTTCATGAACAAAATGGAAGCCATACAGGAAGCACTTTAAAGAATCAACACATGGGATCTCATTTTATTAAAAAGTTTTTGCACTTCAAAAGAAATCATCAACAGAATGAAAAGAAAACCACACAATGGGAAAAATTTTTAGACAACTGTCCCTCAGAAAAAGGACTTTATATCTAAAACATACAAAGAATTGAAAAACATTAGGCCACCCCAATTCAAAGACTCAATCCAAAAATGGGCATCTGAGATAAACACCTACTTCTCACGTGAAAAAATACAAATTGTAAATAAATGCATGAAGAAATGTTCAACATCACTGGACATTTAAGTAAATTAAATGAGCAAATTAAAACAATACTAAGATTCTACTTCACCCTAGAAAGAATGGCTATTATAAAGAAATCAACCAATAACAAATGATGGATGACTATGTAGAAAAAGAAACTCTTCTCCACTGTTGGTGGAAGTGTAGACTGGTGCAACTACTGTGGAAATTGGTATGGAGATCCCATTCAATCCAGCTATTGCCCTTCTGGGTACTTTCCCAGAAGAACTGAAAACATCATGTCACAGTGATATATGTGTTTACTGCAGCATAATTTGTAATAGCTAAATGCTGAAAACAACCAAAATGCCCATCAGCCACGGAATAGATTAAAAAAGATGTGGTGTTTTTATACAATGGAGTATTACCCAGCTATAAAGAAGGACAAACTGAGGCTTTTATAGGTAAATGGATGCAACTGGACACCATACTCTTAAGTGAAATAAATCAAACATACATGTGTAAATAGCATACTGTCTCCCTAGTGTAAAAAAAAAAAACCTGAATGAGTTATAAGATCCAAAATGTACAACAGATATCGTGAAAATGAAAGGGAAAGAAAGTGCTCAAAAGGAAAGAACAACTGGGATAGAGGAAAAGAGAGAAGGAAGAAAAGATTTTATGTATACAGGTATACATATATAAGTGTGTTTTATATATATATATATATATATATATATAGATATAGATATAGATATAGATAGATATACATACAAGACAGATAACTATACCACTAATCTCTGTTAAGTTCATCACAAAAAACCAGTATGAGCTCTCATTGTTTGATTTTTTGATCAATTTTTTATGCCTAAATCTTGTAACCTGAAAAACTACTTCTAAGATAACAATATGTAATATATTAACTAGGGTTAATTTCCTACCATTTTAAAAAAATTCTGTATCATTTATATTTGTTTCCTTTTGTTTTCAAAAAAGAGAAAGAAATGGAGGAAGGGGAAGGAAGGAAAAAGAAAGGGGATGAAGAAAAGAAATGTGTTACATACACATTTACCAACTCCACACAAGAAATATGGTCATGTGACTTATGCACGTGCCAAATACCCACAATGAATGTACACATTGTATATTATAAACAGCAACCTAAAACAATAATAATGATAATAATGAAAATGGAGGCCAGGGACTTAGCTCAGCAGCATAAGCGACTGCCTGGCAAGCACTAGGTCATGAGTTCGATCCTCGATACAAAAAAGAAAAAATAAAGAAAATAAGAGAATTTAGACAGAAGAAGATTGATAGGTAGGGGATAAAAAAGAATCAAAATATGTTATATGCACATCTCTGCTCTGTAGCATGAATGTAAACTTCATGTACTGCAAACATACACTAATAAAATAAAAAATTTTAAAAATTTGTATGTTTTATTATATGTTAAATATGTCTCATTTTAAAAAAACCTGTTACACACATACATGATAGGGAAATATGCTATTCACTGTAAGCTCCCCACAGACCTCATGACACAGTGAAAAAAATAGGCATGTTTACATGTGATTTCTATCCACTATCCACATCTGGTGAAATTATGCTACTTCTGTGGGTCTTTCACTAATCAAGTTAATTGAGGAAAACTTAATATCCATCTCAGCTTACTGTATGCCCTATAAATGACAACCCATGTTATATGGCAGGAACATACTAAGCACTTAATGTATGTTAATTCCTATATATATAAACAGCAAAGCAGGTGTCAATAATATAATAAATGTATTTTTCCATGGTTGCAAACTTATCAAGAACAAGAAAAAAAAACTACAAAAACGAAAAGAACTAGCAAATGAACAGTAGTATTTACACTGAGCAAAGAAGCATTGGCATTGTATTAGTCCATTTTCCTACAGCTGGGACACAATACCTGACACTACCAACCTTAAAGATGAGGCAGTAACTGTGGCTAATGATTTTAGTTCATGCCTGGTCTGCTGGCTCCAAGGCAAAAATGGCATGGCAGAAGGACATGGCAGAGATGAACAGCTCATTTTATTGTAATCAGGAAGTGGAGACACGGGAAGCATGAGCTAGGGCAAGAGCACACATTCCAAGGTCAGGTGTGATGTCACATGCCTGCAATCCCAGCATTCAGGAGGCTGAGGCAGGAGGATTGCTGCAAGTTCACAGCTGGCCTGGGCTACCAAGTGAGTTCAAGGACAATCTGAAATGCATAGGGAAAGTTTGCCTCCAAAAGACAAAAACAAACAAACGAAAAAAGAATAACACAGGGACAGGGACAGGGAGAGTGGAAGGGGAAGGGAAAAGAAAAGAAAAAGAGAATACACTTTCCAGGTCATGTGCTTAGTGACCCGCCCCTCCATTTCCCAGCATTGTAAATCTAAACCATAACAGATATACACAAGGATTTGTCTACAAGGGGATTCATGGCATTATTTTCAACAGCAGAACCCTGGGAAACCAAACAAGAACTAGTTATCTACAACCATGAAAATCAGTTTTATGATAGATAAATAAAGGTACTGTATATATTGTAGACATGAATATAAAAAAAATCCTATCACACAAAAGCATTTATAAGTTTAATTGAATGATACTTAGTCAAAATTCAGGGCATGGAAAGAAAAGAACAAAAACAATACAGTTTGCATACCTGCTCCTTCCTGTATTGTGTATATTAAGAAAACTAATTTGCAGCAAATTTAATCTATGTATTAAAGTATGAATTTATATATTCTCATATACTCACAATAGAAAAAGTTAAAAGTACAATAATTTAGAGGTCTAAAGAAGTAGAAAAAGAATAGATAAAAAGAATTTTACAACAAATTAAAACAGAATGGAGTGAGGCAGTGTCAAACATAAGAACATCAGAGAATTTTTTTAAACAATAGTTGCATCCAGGTTTGATGGTGCACACCTATTATCCCAGCACTCGGGAGTCTGAGGCAGGAAGATCATCATGAATTCAAGGTTAGTCTGTGCTACATAGTGAGTTGAAGTCCAGCTTGAATTACACAGTGAAACTCTGTCTCACAAAAGGCCAAAAAGAAAATAGCTGGTAAAATATATAGAGCCTGATGAAATAATTTTTTAAAACAAAAATAAAAATATTCTAGGCAATGTATCAATTGTCTGTGTGCACTTACTAGTTGTCAAAAAGCATGTTGAGACCTCGCGGGACCCAGAATCTCTAGCCAGGAGCGCGCACGGGGCCGTGCTAGAACCATGACCCTCCCTCGACAACTGCCATCCCAGCAGACCACCTCATAGGACCTGGGAACTTCAGCCAGTGGCACACTCAGGGCCATGCTAGATCCAGGCCCCTCTCACAACCCCCACCATCCCAGCAGACCACCTCGCAGGACCCAGGAACTTTAGCCAGTGGCACCTGCAGGGCTGGGCTAGACCCAGGTCCCTCCTGCGAACTTCAATTTCTAGGCAGACTACCTCCCAGGACCTGGGAACTCCAGACATCAGCGCGGTAGGCCGGGTCAGAACTGGGCCCCTCCCATGTCCCTGAAGTCCTGACCACCCATCTCAGGACCTAGGAACTACAGTCCATGACACACGTGACCGCAGTCCCACCGCTGCCATCCGGGATCCCCCACCTCCTGGACCTAGTATTGCTGTTGATCTTCGGCTCCCACATCTCCCCCACAGCACCTTGGACTACAGAGGATTAACCATGAAGTATCGAGAGGAGACTCAGAAACCCCTCATCCAAACAGGAGAATTCAGCAGGCTTCCATCAGTGAGATGAGTTTGCTCCTAAAATAGGAATAGAGTTTGCCACCTTCAGTGGGTAAACAGGAGCAATAGTGAAGCCCCCTCCAGAAGTAGGCCATAGGTGAGCTTGGCAAGTGGGTGGGTGAGTCCTTCCTCCACACAGAGAATATCAGGTAGGTTGAGAAGGGTGCCAATAAAGCCTCCCCCAACCTGGAGAAAATTAAGGGGGCCTGTGGGACACCCAAAGACACAGCAGGGTCCCAGCTGAGACAAACACTATAAACAGGGAGATCTGGAAACTCTGAACAACCTGAAGACATAAGAACAGCAGGAACTAGGCATTGATTTCCATCTCAGTACTCCTAAGCTTGTCAGCCTAGGAAGAACATAGGACTCACCCAACAGGCCCTGTGGGGGGAATTCAGGTGAGTGGCCCACCTCTTCATTGTGGGACCCAGCAATTTGACAAACATCAACCTTACAGTAGGACTGCAAGATACACACTACAAACAGTTGACACTAGTGGGATTGAAGGACCAAATATTAACTTGAAAGGAGAAAACGGCAAAACAAAAGAGCAAAATGTAATTTCAAACATCTAGTCCACCAGGAGAAATTACAGGAGACAATGAAATAGAGGACTTCAAAAGTAACACACCAAAAGTCTCTGAAAAGATAGCAAGTGAAATGAAAAAACAACTCCATGAGGCTATAGAGGAAATTAAATTAGAAGTAATCTCCTATGTAAAGACAGAAATAACCTTAGTAAAGGAGTTGCTTAGCGCAGCTAGAGAAGAAATAGATAAAAAAAGTACAGGAGAATGGGAAACTGATTGAAACCTTGAATGAACAATATAGAAAACAAGCAGAATTCATGAAACAAACTCAAAGAGACATCCAAGAAACAAAAAAATTCTATTCAAAGCATGCAAAACCATTTAAATGAAGCTAAGAATAGGATTTCGGACCTTGAGAACAGGATTGCAATTAGTGATCATGAAAGGATAGAACTTTTAAAAATAACAAAACAGCATGAAATGACAGTCCAGTAGCTTCAAGATGATGCCAAGAGAAACAATATAAGACTAATAGGTATCAGTGAAGAGCCAGGAGTCAATGCAAATGATGTAACTAAAATATTCACAGAAGTAATAGCAGAAACTTTCCCAAACACGGGGAAAAAAAATCTGATATGCAGATAAGTGAGACATACAGACTACCAAACAGTCACAACCAATGTAAATCTACACCCAGACATATAATAATAATTAAGATCTCAGACATACAGCATAAAAACAGAATACTGAAAGTTGTTAGAGAAAAGACACAACTTACCTATCAAGGAAAGTCATTAGAATCACGGCAGACTTTTCAGCACAAAACCTCAAGTCAAGACAAGCTTGGAGTGAGTACTTCAAGCCCTGAAAGAAAACAACTTTCAACCCAGACTGATGTATCCAGCAAAACTTTCATTCAGATTTAATGGAGAAAAAAGATACTTCCATGACAAAGAACAACTGAAGAAATTCATGTCCACCAAACCAACTCCAGAAAGAGTATTGAAAGACATACTAGATAGAGATAAAAACGATCACAATCCCCAGAACAATATCAGAAAAAAAACACCAGGTAGGACAAGCAATTAAATAAGGGGGAAAAGCAGAAAGCAAACAACTGGAATATAACATGGCAAAGTCGAACTAGTACATATCAGTGATATCCACAAATGTAAATGGCCTCAATTCACCTATCAAAAGAAACAGGTTGACTGAATGGATCAAGAAACAGGATCCCACAATATGCTGTATACAAGAAACACATCTGACCCAAAAGGAAACTCATAGATTAAAAGTCAAAGGATGGAAAACAGTATTCCATGCAACAGGAACCCAGAAAAAAGCAAGGGTCACTATTCTATTTGCAGACAACATGAACTTCAAACCTAAAATGATTAAAGGAGATAAATAACATCACTACATACTCATTAGTGGAAAAATTCAAGAGGAAGAACAATTACAAATATATGTGTACCAAACACAGGAGCACTCAACTATATAAGACAGGTACTAACAGACATGAAAAACCAAATACACAACAACACAATTATAACAGGGGACCTTAACAGCCCACTGTCACAAAGGTCAACAAGACAAAAAGTCAGCAAAAAAGTAATAGAACTGAATCATACCTGTGAGCATTTGGACTTAATAGATGTTTACAGAGTGTTCCACCCAACCACATCAGAATACACATTCTCCCCAGCTGCACATGGGACATTCTCCAAAACAGACCATATATTATCCCATAAAACATTCTTAAGTAAATGCAAAGGTACTGAAATTATCCCATGCGTAATATCTGACCATAGCACACTGAAATTGGAAATTAATGGCAAAAGAAATCGCAAAACCTGCATAAATACATGGAACTTAAATAAAACCTTCTGAACAACCAGTGGCTACAGATGAAATTAAAGAACAACCAACACAATACTTACAATGAAAATGCGGAAACAACATACTGTAATCTGTGGGACACAATGAAAGTGGTCTTAAGAAGGAAACATACAGCAATAAATTGTCATATCAAGAAAACAGAAGGAGCACAAATAAACCAGAGTGAGTATTCTAGTGAATCTTGCCATCTTCAGTGTAGTTGCCTATACTCTCAGACTTGATATTATCAATCATAACAGCTTTGAATAAAATTTATCAATACAAAACAGCAATCTAACAAACCAGATTTGATTAAGATCAGTCATGGTAAAACAGTGTAAGTTATACAGAGCTTCAGATTAAGTTAATAGGAAATTAAGGATGATTACCATACTATATCCTGCTATTTTCGGGATAACTGTCTGTGCCCTCAAATCTAGTACAAGTAGACAAGCTGGAACAGAATACAATCTATTTAAGCAGAGTGGTGTGAGTGATGTGGGTTTTAAATCCTGGTACACTATTAACAATATCCTCTGCCTTCTTTTTTTAGGCTATTTCTCCCCTGAACTCCCACAGTTAGGCTGAACTCCCACAGGGTGCTGCACATTTTGGGTCCCACCAACTCCCTCAATTTTTAGATTGTAAGGGCAACCTGCTTTTTACTAAGTGGTTCCGATCCTTCTTGTTCCTTAACTTGATCTCAAGTTGTATTCCTTTACCTACAAAAGCCTCAAGGGTTTCCTTCGTTATAGCTGAGTAGTTCTCTACTCTACATCAACTGGTGATTTCTTAGTGGTTTTTTTTTTTTTTTGAAATTCTGTATTTTTCTACCCTTTTTTCTGTTTTGCTTTTTTTTTTCTCTTTAAATAAAATTTAAAAAAAAAAAAACAACATGTTGAGAGCTGGGTGTGTTGGTGTATACCTATAATCCCAGCACTCAGAGGCTGAGTCTGGGGGATTGTTGCAAATTTGAAACCAGCATGGGCTACAAAGTGAGCTCAAGGCCAGCCTGAATTGCACAGTGAGACTGTCTCAAAAAGATTTAAAAAAAAAAAAAAAAAAAGCATGTTAACAGCATGTCCTATGAAGCTAGATTTCCTTGGGATCCAAAAAGTCACATTGGTGAGCCAATTGTACCTAATTCCTAACAGATATGATAAACAGTATAGGTTAAAGTACAGATTTAAAGGAGATATTCCACTCACATTACAAAAAACCCCAAATGACTCTGGAATTAGAGGCACATGACAGAAGATTAATGGTATCAGATTGACCAAGAAAGCCAATTCCAAGACAAAGAGATGACACAGCCAGACAGCCAACACAAATGCCAATCGGACAGGAAAGTAGACTGACCTGGTGGAGAATCTCCCTCTCTAGTCTGATCAGGAACAAGTGGAGCTTACTACTTCCTTCTGATTTGGTGTTTAAGCTTATTCAGCTTACTTTAGGGGACTCTAATAAAGTCCCTTCTCACTCTGACTGTTTGTGATGCCAAAGAATGCTGGAACTGAGGTAGCAGGGATGACTAAGTGAGAAGTACTGATACATTTCACCCATTTTTTTTAAACATGAAAGAAAACAACAGAACAAATTTGAAGTGTAAAATGGAATATATTATATCCCCTGAGATTTCAGCAACAGCTTTCAGAAATCTTTCCTTGTAAAGACAGATCATCTGACAAATCAAGGGTGAAGTACACAAAAAATAAGTAATATCCTCAGTGGTCTGCAACGTATTGAGATCTGTTTGGAGTCTCATCAGTGTCCTATGCCAAGAGAAGAAATGTAAAGGAGACATAACTGTGTCAATGGAGAATTTCAGTCATGTGACTAGGGCAAGTGCTAGATTGCTGGGGGACTGTGCAAGTAGATTTGCTAGAACTCATGTCCTCTTTAGAATGCTAAATTCTGTTGCATCTTCATTCACATTTTAAGTGATTTTTACACTGTAAAATTCAAGTCCATTTTCTAAAATGAATGTACAGTATTTAGAAACTATGACAGAAGAAAAAAAGAGAAGAGGAAGTGAGGAAAAAAATAAAAAGAAAAGTAACTGAAGGAGCCAATATAGCCTCTCCAAGTAGATATATGATTTTACTTGAAGCCACAGATCTTCCAAATGAATAGTACACATCCTGAGGCTGAAGATAACAGGTAATTATACAGCTATGCCTGTAAGGGCACATAAATAAGCCAAAGGCTAGGGCTCTAAGACAAGCCCAAATAAACTGTATCTCAGGAAAACTGGGGTACAGATGATATGTCATAAGACTTGAGAGGCACTGCACTCTAATGTATTAGACACAGTTTCTAATTTTTCTAAATTCCAAATTCATCATTTTAAATAGCATATATATTTTTTATTTTATTTTAAAGAGAATAAAACAAAAGAGGACAGAACAAAGCAGCTCAGAACAGAACAATATAAGTAACACAGCACTTCATAACAAAACCTGATATTAATAGTAGCTACCATAATGTCTCTTTCTTTGAATAGCATATATTGATTCTTACAAGTATTAAGGCATAAAGTATTAAATTTTTCAGTGTTCTAAACTTATACCCTATAAGCTCTTACATATTCTATGTTTTCATTAAACATTGCAAAGAAAATATCATCCATCATTTCTACATTGTTATTATTATATGAAAGTGTGAGGTAAATGCTTGCTAAATGAGTGGATAAATGAGTTGAGACTATATTCCAGCTGCAGTGGTACCTCAGTTCACAAACTCAATTCTATGATTCTGGTTGCAAACTGAACTGGATGAGAACAAAATCAAGTTTCCTCATAAAGTCAGCATCAACTGATTCTGATTTAGTACTCATCTAATTTGATTTGCAACCAGAATTGTGGAAAGAATTAAGTTGGTGAACCAAGGTTCCATTACACTACAAATCACAGAATATAATGATTTACCAAAAGTAATTAATGCAAAGAACATTCTATTTAGTTTCTGTGACCTGACAGTATCTATGTAAACATGTCAGATTTTCATAATTAAGTCACAGTAATATTCATTTTATAGCTATACAGACATACAAACAGTAGAGTGCCAGCAATAGTGCATAGAGTATTTGACTAATAAAGTAATTCTCTGTATATTATGTTTAACAACACACATGCAATATTCAAGGAAATAATACAAATTTTATGTAGTCAAGGATTAATATAAAATAAAAAACTGACTTAAAAATATGAATATCTTACCTGAACATCTTTGTACTTGTCTTTTAAGTCCAAGAGCCGGTGATAAGCTTTAATTGCTTCTGAAAATTCCCCAACATCAGTGCTCGTAAGAATGTAGTTTTCCCAGATTTGCCAGTGTTCATAGTTACACTTGAGAGCTTCTTGTAAAGTTCTAAAAGCTTTTACTCTAAGGTCAAATTTTAAAAAGAGCATTAGGAACTATTTTAACTAGAATACAACATAGCTAGGCATACTGAATGCTAATCAAACTGTCAGTCTTCATTGTTCATGATAATGCACAGATTTTAGAGGCTCCAAAATACCTCAAATTTCCCTATCAGATTTAATGACAGATCTTTAGTACATATAACAGCAATTCTCCTCCCCTAATATATTTACTGGTAACAAGGACATTATAACTGGGTGTCAAGCTCACTGTCACCCCAGGTCCATGCAAGTGTCAGACATAAACCCACAATGGCTAAGCAAGCCAACTGTAAGACCAGACAAAAAGTGGGACCTAACTGGAGGAGATCAAAACAAAACAAAAAGCTCCTGTGGGAAAACAACTATACTAGGAAGAACAATCAATAAAATAGAGCAATATAACATAATTTACAACACATAAAATTAATTTTAAGAAACAACCTACCAAAGCTTTAAACAGATTCATTTGGAATACTGAAAGAGCCAAAGAAATAATTTATATTTAAAAGGAACAGGAGATTGTGAAACAAAAACAGGAACAAGGAGATGTAAATAAAAACAAACTAGCCGGGGATTTAGCTCAGTGGCTTAAGCACCTGCCTGGCAAGTGCTAGGTTGTGAGTTAGATCCCTGATACCGAATAAATAAATAAATAAATATTTTAAAAAATAAAATAAAATAAAAACAAACTAGAAAGTTCAGAAATGAAGGAAAGAAAACTCAACAGGTAACTAAACTAGACTGCATATAGTCCAAAAAGAAAACTGGTGAGCTAGAAAATAACAAGGAGTTAACACAAAATTTGGATTAAAAAGTAAAAAACAGTGAAAAAACAGCAGGGAATGGGTTAACACTCAGTCAGACATCCAGTAGAAATTCTAGAATAAACAAATGCAAAAGATAGTATATAAAAGATAATGAGCAATTTCCAAACCAAGTAACACAGACATATTATGTGAAACTATAGAAAATATATTCTAAAACCTACAAGGGAATAACAATCAGAGAATAGCAGATATTTCATCAACAACAAGGTGATAGAAGACAAGAGAATACTTCTTTTAAAGTGCTGAGTGAAAATAATTGTCAGCCAAAATTTTATAACCAACTAAACTTGCCACTCATAGTAAATGCAAAACTAAACATTTGTAAATATACAAAGAGTAAGAGTTTTCCATTTATTGACCCTAACTAAAAGAACTACTAATAGATCCTCCCTTGCAAAACAATGGAAATCCAAAAGAATGAAACACTTCTTCAAAATTCAAATACAAATCATACAGAAATTTTTTTAAAAATCCTTACTCTACTCCTTAGCACCACACATAACAGCAACTGTCTTCAATTGTGGTGCATTCAGTTCTCTTATTTACAGAAGGGTGGGAATGAAATTATTCTCTTGAAAAATAACAAGCAGCAATTCACATCATGAGGATTATCCTTTTTCCTGCATGTTTTCCCACCTTCTAACACAAGCTCCTAGCCTTAGAGTTTTTGAAATGAATTTTTTTTTTTTTTTTTTTTCTCAAGATTTTTTTTTTTTTTTTTTTTTTTTTTTTTTTTTTTTTTTTTTTTTTTTTTTTTTTTTTTTTTTTTTTTTTTTTTTTCTGGTACCAGGGATCAAATTCACAACCTTGCACTTGCCAGGCAAGCACTTGTGCCGCTGAGCTAAATCCCTGGCCCTAGAATTGCTTCTTTTAAGGAGCTTCCTGTCAGGATTCACTTATCAAACCCAGTATTGTAGAGATACTGCATTATGATAATTACACGGTATCTGAAATGAGCAACTTCCCCAAGGGAACTGATGCCTAGGGAAATAAGATGCAGCAATGAAAAGAGCACTTCAGCGAAGAATCCTATGATAAAAAGAGTAAGTGAGATAATTAAATAGGTCATTTTAGGGCACAAATATGATTGTTTTGAAAGGAGCAGTAAGAGTTTGTCTCTGAAATAACAATTTCATGAGCCAAAAATTAGCTATGTCTGGAGCAGTAGCTAAATAAATAAATAAATAAATAAATGTAAAATGGCTAGAATAATGTAATGATTTACCTCTGACCTTACAACTCTAATCCTACATACAAACTTGCTCGTGAAGGAGCAGAAAGGCAAGGAAGTACTAATATATATATATATATATATATATATATATATATATATATATATACTGTCTACACAGAATTCCAAACATTAGTGGTCTAGAAGACAAAATAGAGCATATCAAGAGCCTTACTGCATACAAAATTATCTCAATAACCGGAAAAGCTCAATGAAATCACTCTACAACTATGACAGAGATTTCTCCTACCCACTCCTTTAAACCAGAGACCTCCACTGGGTTTAATATAATCAGTTTCAATCAAAAACATAATATTATTTTCTGAAGAAACTCTAGAACAAACAGTACTTTATTTATGTAGATTATCATCCAAGAACAGAGGAAGCATTTCATGATTTCAATGGTATCTCCAGAAATATCTTGTGATTCCACAAAGAAAAAGTAAATTAAATTTGAAAATAATGCCAAATAAAATTGGAAATATATCCATCTTTTAATTAATGTATTAAAATGAGCAAAAGCAATTGTCTCTTCACTTTCCCCAGCTTTTTGTAACCAGTCAATAAGCTACTCAGTTGTCCCCTTTATAAACTGTTGGCATCTGCCCTTTCTTTTTCCACTTTAGTTATCTCATGCCTGGATTGTTACAACAGCTGTCTCCTAACTGGTTTCTTAGCCCCCCATTTCCTCTCTCATTTGTCTAACACACTATGACCAGATAGTTTCCTAAAACAAAATTCTTTCTTCATGAATTAGCCAAAATTTCTGGCTTTCTATTACCAATGAGATGATATCCACTTGTTAGAAAAACCAGAACACATAGCAATTTGACCCAAACTTACCTTTCCAATCTTATCTCTCATCATAAAGTTCACATTATGCTCTAGCTGGACTATATTACCTCCTATTTTCTAAAATAATTCATTCACTTCTTGTTACTCTATATTTGCTGACATTGTTTCCCTGGCTTAAAAGACTTTCTTTCATTTGTTCTCCATTCTCATCCTTCAAATTTAGCTTGGGTCCAACATTAGTATTTCTAAACCAGGATCACATATCTCCTTTCTTCCCAGATCCTCACAGGGCTAAATGAATGCCTGACCCATACTAAGTGCTCCACAAATATCATCTACTATTGTTGCAGTCCCCTTTGTATTCTTATTTGATATTCACAACATACAGCTTATTTTGTAATCAAATTTTTTTATGTTAAAAAGAAAAGTCAGAAAAGAAAAACAAAAAGCAAAAGAGATAAACAACAACAACAAACCCAAAACAATAACAATATAGATTTTCAAAATAGAATGAACAAAATTTAACAATGGTTGTAATATTGCATATTGTTATCCTTTTTTTCAAAGAAAGAAGAAAATAAAAAAACAAAATAGAAAAACAGAAAAAAAGGTTTAACAATATAGAATTCAAAAAAAATTAACATAAAATAATTTTAAGATAATGTAACATACTATCTTATTTTTAACCTATAATTCCCAAATATATTGATTCATATTTATTTAAAATTTTCCATACCTACTATAAAGCAATTAATAAAAAAATCTACCAATAGAGCTGACCAACTAAAAGCATGCTTTCTTTTATCATGTAACGAAATTTAGTATGTAAAACCTAAACACCAAATAAAGATTTCAATGATATTTTTTATTTCATTATATATTAAATGTTTTTAAGACATAAGCTGCACATTTATAATTCAAAGAATAATAGTAAGTCATTCTAACTCATGTAAGGGTCAAAAGGGGGGAAGACAATAAAATACAATGCTTCAATATTCAGTTGGAGAAAATAATTATTCGCTAATTTTGGAAGCACAGTTCTTCGTATTTCTCTGATGTACTTACTTTTGTTTTAATCGGATATAGGAAGTTGATAAATTGTTCCAAGCTTCAGCATTCTAAAATGATAGAGAACCCAGTTATAGGCTATTCTCACTTAGGAAATCATTGTTGAAGCCAAAAATATAACAGTCCAATACATGGTCTTAAAAATCACAATTTTTATTAAGTTAAGTTTAGTAAGGTATGTTTAAAGGCAAAACATAAAATTAAACCAAAATTAACTTTTATAATTTATAAAAATTTCAAATTTAGTCAAGCAATGATATATTACAGAACTAATCTGGAAATTTCTTTAGATTTTATTTTCAAATTTAAATTTGAAATTTTACAATATAATTCATAGAATATACAGATTTATTACCAATCCAAGGAATGTAGAACACTGGTTTTTGCATTTAAAAGGCTTTGCCTTTTACCATCATCCTTTCATCAGACAGGAGAGAAAGACTGAATAGTGTTCTTGAGTGTTACTATTTTTTAATCAACCAAACACATTTCTCTATTTCTATATCTAATACAAAAATAAATTTTTTTAGAAAAATGTTGGTGTTAACAAGAATGATGTGGATTACATTTGTTCATCTTTCTTCTCCTTTCAAAATAAAATATACAATATATAGTTCTCAAATTCTATGCCTATGATTCAAAAGATTAAGTGGTGCTGAATCTCTACTTTCTGAAAAAGACAAAAGTTAGTATCAAAGTAACCCTCATCATAACAAGTTACAACTGGAAAAAATATACAAAACAACTATTTTGGAGAAGTTGCACAACAGGCAGCACAGAAGTGTGATTCTGGAGAGAAGGGCAAAGCTAAGGTGTCTCAACAACCAATTCAGCCTTTTATTTAGAGGCACTTTCAGGACTGCAGCACGGAGAGGCAGAAACCAAAAAAGCACAGCAAGTATTACTGAGATGAAGAAAGAAGGATCAGAGTTTTGGGTTGAGAAGGAACTGTACTTTGCAGACTAAAATACCATAGAAGAGAGACATGTGCCTCAAGAATGAGCTCTAGAAATTTCAATATACATCCCCTGAATCTTTGGCTGAATACTGTCATCCAGGTAAAAGACAAAACTTCTTAAAGTCTCCAAAGAACAATCTTCAGAGATCTGGGAGCTGAATGAAAATTTGGAAGTCACATAGGAGTTACTGAAGTTCCAACCCAACAGACTGGAAAGTCTTACTCATGGCATTAAATTTAATCCCAGAAAGGTTATTCCTTAAGAGAAAGATTTTTATTCCAATTTTAGGCTTATCTTAAAGTGTAAATCAAGATGACCTACAAGTAAATTAAGTAAAATTCAAAATAAAAACCCTTCTTAAGAGAAGAAAAATGGGCTGGGGGGTTAGCTCAGCGGCACAAGGTGCCTGCCTGGCAAGTATGAAGTTATGAGTTCAATCCCTGGTACCAAAAAAAACAAAGCGGGGGGGCACACATCCAGAAGCTCACCAACACAGCATCTACAATATACAGGATACAATAAAATTAATGGTAACTATGCAAAGAAGCAGAGTATTTTCATCCTGAATCAAAGGAAAGATCCATTAGTGGAAATAGACCTGAAAATTTAAGAGATGTTGGAAGGACTTTACCTACTATACAGATTATGTTCAAAGAGTTAAAGGAAAACACAAACACAATGAGAGACTGACTAGGAAATCTTAGTAGAGACAGGAAAATGTTTTAAAAAAGTAAAATGAACTAAATGAAAATTCTTGAACTGAAAATTTTATTATCTGAAATAAGAGATGTTGGAAGGGCTTTACCTACTATACAGATTATGTTCAAAGAGTTAAAGGAAAACACAAACACAATGAGAGACTGACTAGGAAATCTTAGTAGAGACAGGAAAATGTTTTAAAAAAGTAAAATGAACTAAATGAAAATTCTTGAACTGAAAATTTTATTATCTGAAATAAGCCTAATGAATAGGTTTAATGGCATAGGCAACAGTGCAGAAGAAAGAACATCTCAGGACTGGAAGACACTGCAAAAGAAAATACATCACACAGCAAAACCAAAGCACACACACACAAAATAAGAACAAATAAATACAAGTTTAAGGACCAGCTGGGTAAAATAAGAACTATAAAAGTAGAGCACCAAAAAGGAAGGAAAAAGAGAGGATGGACTGTAACTCAGTGGCAGAGCACTTGCCTATCATGTTTGAAGTCCTGGGTTTAATCCTCAGCATAGAAACCAAAACAAAAATCTGAAGAAATAATGCCAAAAATTTTCCCAATCTGCTGAAACTTTAAGCCCATAAATCAAAAAAATTCTCAAAACTTTGTGAAGGATATGTAAAAAAAAAAAAAAAAAAAAAAAAAAAAAAAAAAAAAAAAAAAAAAAAAAAAAAAAAAAAAAAAAAAAAAACTTACCAATTAAATTGCTAAAAAAAAAAGATAAAAAGAAGAGACTTAAATGCAACAATTTCACACACAGAGGGAAAAGTATAATGAAAGAATACAAAGTTAATGCACAAAAATTAACTTTTTATTATTTTATCATTGTACAACTAGAAAATAATGTTTAAAACAATAACAGAGCATCAGTAACATGACTATTATTTCATTTTCAAGTTCTTATTTAAGAAAAATGAAGACCTATGACCACATAAACATTTGCATTAGAATGACAAGTAGAAATAATCTAACACTCCATTAATAGAATGAGGTATAAACAAATTAGGTATTTGCATATAACACAATACCATACCTCGACAAAAAGAAATTAACTGCTACTACAACTAATGACACAGATGAAAATGTGAAGTATGTATCAAGTAAAAGAAATCAGAAAAAAAAGAGCATAGCCTATAAGTCTGTTTACACATTAATACAGAAAAGGCAAAGGTAATGTAAAGAGAAAAATTCAGAATAATAGTTGCTAAGAAACACAGGGGTAAGGCAGTTCATAGGGATGGAAGGTAGGACAGGAGGGCGCCTTCTGGGATGACTAAAGTGGTTCCACATTTTGAAAGGGTTAGGGTTACACAACAGTATGCAATTGTCAAAACCGACCAAACTGTTCATTTAAGGTTTGTGAGTAGTCTTTAAATTATATTGCACTTATGCTCAGCACAGTGGTATGTGCCTGTAGTCCCAGCACTCAGAAGGCCTGGGACCAGCCTAAGCAACATAGTGATATGGCTGCTCAAATAGATAGATACAGATACAGATACAGATACAGATACAGATACAGATACAGATACAGATATAGATATAGATAATAGATATAGTTTCACCTGCACTTAAAGCATGGAAAAGAGAAAAAAGTAGGTAGCTCTGGGATTCCATTTCAAATATTTAGATAAGTTGATCTGCATTTGAGATGAAACCTAGATTCCAAAAATTGAAGTATTCATTAAGTTCACTGTTAAGCCTGTTAACAGTGTTCATTAACCTTCACTAGCCTCAAAGAATCTATTTTAGTAATTCAGTCATTTATGAACACTAATTAATTGAAGTAGTATACATGCATATAAAAAATATAATTGAGAAGTTGGAAAGCATAAAGTGAAACAAAACTGGTATCTAGCCTTAAAGTTCCATACCATAATCATTACTTTCTGTTCATAACTTGCATGAAAAGTAATTTTGGTGGACTGTTGATATAAACACTCTAAACAAGAAATTAAATAATAAATATTAGGGCTGGTGGTAAAGTTCAGACAGGGCTTGTCTACCATGTGTGAGACCCTGGGTTCAACACATACACTGAGAGGGAAAAAAGTAAAAGAAAAGGAAAAAAAGAGAGAAATAATAAAGATTAGAGCAGAAACTGAAGTAATAGAGACTATTAAAATACAGAAACTTAATGAAACCAGAAGCTAGTTGACAAAGCTTTACACTACTCAAGAGGAAAAGAGAAAAAAATCTGTTATTAAAATTAAGAATGAAAAGGGGTCACTGTTACCAAGTTAAGAAAAACAAAAAGGATTATAATACAAGTAACTATACCAACAAATTACATAGCCTAGATAAAATGGACAAACTCCTAGACAAATGCAAAGTATCAAGCTGACCCTTAATAAAGAGAAAAATCTGAATATACCTGCAATAATTGATTGAGTTAATCACTACAAAAAAACCCAGGGACAGATGGGTTCACTGGTGAATTTTACAAAATATTCAAAGATGAATTAACACCAAGTGTCACAAACTCTTTCAAACAATAGGAGATGGAACTTGTAACTTATTCCATAAAGCCAGTATTTTCCTGTTATGGTATATATTATGTCCCTCCAAAAGCCTCATGTGCATAATAGGTAGAGCTTTTAGAAGGTGACTGGATTATGGAGGCCTACGGTTGACTTGCTATTAGGAGATGTGGTATAACTGAAAGAGTGAGTCACTAGGAGAGTGGCCTGGAAAGGTTAATTGCCCTCCCAGTTTGATTACTCCTTTGGTCACTCAGCTTCCAGGGCAATGTGCCCATGTAGGGAACAGTTCTCTGCCTCAGGCCCTTCCACTATTACTGTTCTGCTTTAGAGTCAGTCAACTATGACTGAAACCTCCACAAACTGTGAACCAAAATAAACCTCTTCTTTACACTGCAAGTGTCAGTAATCTGTCCCAGCAACAAAGAAAGTGACTAAGATATACTGTGATACTAAAACCAACCAAAAACATCACAAACAAGAAAACTATGGATCAATATTCCTTGTAAAATATAGACACAAAAATCCTCAATGAAATACTAGCAAAGCAAATCCAACAAGCTATTAGAAATATTATATGCAATGACAAAATGGAATTTATCCCAGGAATGAAAAATTAGTTCAATATCCAGAATCAACCAATGTAAGATACTATATTGCTAGGCTAAGAAAAGGAAGCCACATAATCATCTCAATAGACACAGCAAAAACATCTGACAGAATTTAGCATGATAAAAGTATTCATGATAAAAATATTCAACAAGCTAGAAATAGAAAATTTCTTCCTAGGAATATTTAAGGTGTATACAAAAAAATTCATAGCTAATATTATACACACTTAATGGTGAAAACCTGAAAGCTCTCCTGCAAAGATAAGAAAGAAGACAAAGATAATGGCTTTCATCATTTATCTATACTCTTCTAGGAGAAGGGCTAGACAGATCATTGCTCAAAAACATGAAAGACTCTTGGATTGGAAGGAACAAGTAAACCTATTTTTATTGCTAGATAACATGACCTTTCATATGGAAAATAATTCATTAAAAAATAGAACTACTAAATGAGTTCAACAAGGTTGCAGGATACAAGACTAACATATAAAATTCAAATGTGTTTCTATAGTAATAACCAATCCAAAAAAATTGCAAAACCATTTCATTTATAATAGCATCAAAAAAGAAGAAAATATTTAAGAATAACTTAACAAAAGAAGTGTAACACTTACATTCTCAAAAATAAGTGGAGAGAGGAGTTAAAGATGGCAGATTGGTAAGCAACAGAATACAGAGGCTCCTTGAAAGAGACGATGCCAGAATAAAACATTGTGGAGAGGTCCAGACAGAGGGAGGTGGATCCTCTCAACCCAGGAAAAAACTATAGGGAAAAGAGCTGATCAAACATGCAGTCCCGGGTCTACCATTGGAGCAGCTAAGATTAGCGGCCATGGTGCTCTCGCTGGAGCACCTAAACTCCCACCACTGCGACTCACAGAGCCATCCCAACTCCCGCCACTGTGACTCACTGGAGCTGCAGTTGCACTGAAGCTGAAGCTCAGCAAGCCCAAGGGAGAACAGAGCCAGCAAGGGACCTGCATTAACCTGGGGTGAGTGCTGGGAATAAGACCCTCCCACAGGAAAAGGGTGACCAACTGGATGACATGATGGAATCGGGAAGGATGGGTAGGAACAAGGAACAACAGTGACTTCAGTCAGTTGTTCTCTTTCCAGATCAGATTGGTGAGATCTGCTTGGCCTGGGTCATGCCCCTGGCTGGGACCAATAAGTAGTCCCAAACCGATTCCATATGCATGGCACACACTAACACCACTAACACGGTGAAGGCCCCCGAAGGTTGACTGACCCAGAGGGGAGGGGCCAATATATGCCACCCCTGTTTGCACCTGAATGACCAACAGCAAACTGGAGAGGGCAGAAATCCCTAGCCAGCACATTTCAGAAGAACCATAACCAACAAGGAAAGGGGCTGGGACCTCCTTTATAAACCTGTATGGAAGAAACCAAAAATATGACAAGAGAAAGAAATAAGAAAAAGTCCCCAGCTGCCAACCCTGAGAGCATTGATCCAGGAGAGGTAAATACAAAAGAGATTGAGTGCAGCAAACATGCAATATCAGACATGGCGTCAGTGGACATAAAGAGATAGCTTCGGGACCTCATAGACAAGCTCAAAAGTGAAATATTAATGCAAGTAAAACAGGATATAAGTAGATTAATAAAGAAATGCAAAGCACTTCTCAAGAAGACAGAGACATAAGAATGGAGGAACACAAAAAAAGGAGAGAAACGTTCTATGAAGAATATAAAGAAAATATAGAATACATGAAGCAGATTCAAAGAGATTACCAGGAAATTAAAACCTCCATTGAAAGCTGGAAAAACTGCTTGAAAGAAACTAAGGATAGACTATCAAAACTTGAAGACAGGGTTGCAATATGTGATAATGAAAGGAAAGAGTTCTTAAAAATAACAAGGAAACAGACAGTAACAATACAAAGACTAGAAGACAACAAGAGAATCTATAATTTAAGGATAAGAAATGTGAACAAAGAAGCAGGAATAAAAACAGGTGAATTACAAAGCCTACGCACAGAAATAATTAAGGAAAACTTCTCAAGCATAGGAAAAGGAAATGATATTCAGATGTATGAGGCATATAGAAATCTAGCCACCTACAACCAAAACAGAGCTATACCCAGACATATAATAATCAAGATACCAGAAATTCAATATAAGAACAGAATATTAAAAGCCATCAGAGAAAAGAAACAGATCACCTATAAAGGAAAACCCATCAAAATTACAGCAGGTTTCTCGACACAAACCATCAAATCAAGAAGAACTTGGAGCAAAATACTCCAAGCCCTGAAAGAAAATAACCTCCAGCCCAGATTGATGTATCCTGCAAAACTGTCACTAGAAATTAATGGGGAAACAAGATGCTTCCATGACAAAGAGGAACTGGGGGAGTTTGTGACCACCAATCCAACTCTACAGAGAATACTGAAGGACATTCTAGAGAGAGAGAAAAAAACTACAGGATTTCAGGAACAGTGGCAGAGAGGCCTCAATGAATGGGGCAGAAAGTAGAATGAAGGAGAAAAGCAGACAACTAATGGCAGAAAAATAGCATAGCAGAAATGAAGCAGAGAAGGTTGGCTATAATCTCTAATATTGATGGCCTTGATACCCCCCACCAAAAAGGAAACATAGGCAGAGTAGATCAGGAGGTAGGGTCCATCAAGATGCTCTGTATAGGAAATATAATTAACCTGAAAAAGGTTTTATGGACCAAAAATCAAGTATAAGAAAACAATGCTCTATGTGACAGGGAACTAGAGAGAAATAGGGGCAACTCGACCAGCACTTGCAGATAGGTTGGAAAGACAGGCTTTTGCAGGTAAAGGAATACAACTTGATATCAAGTCCAGGAGTGAGAAGGTTCGGAACCACTTAGGTAAATAGCAGGTTGCCCCCCTCAATCTAAAAACTGTGGGAATAGAAAGGGGAGGAATACTCTAAAAAAAAGAAACCAGAGGATATTGTTAATAGTGTATCAGGATTTAAAACCCACATTACTCACACCACTCTGTTTAGATAGATTATAATCTGTTCCAGCTTGTCTACTTGTACTAGATTTGAGGGCACAGACAGCTATCCCAAAAATAGCAGTAGGTAGTAATCATCCTTAATTTCCTACTAGCTTAATATGAAGCCCTGTATAACTTACACTGTTTTACCATGACTGATCTTAGTTGAATCTGGTTTGTTAGACTGCTGTTTTGTATCTGCAGATTTTATCCAAATCTGTTATGATTGATAGTATCAAGGTAACTACACTGAAGATGACAAGATTCACTAGAATACCCATTCTGGTTTGATTATTACCTGCTTTTGAAGTTTTATACTGTCTACAATGTTTTTTTTTATTAATATTGTTATGTACTGCTATATTCAATTATACTATGCCTGATGATATAAACAATTCTATTGAAGATAACAAGAGACAACACAGTAACCATTGTAGAACACTTTGTACTATGGTTTTATATGACTTTTTCATTTCATGTTTTTATAGGAATTTGTTTTGTTTGGTCTTTCTTTGTTTTGTTTTCCCCTCTAATACAGAAAGGATAGAAATACATGCAGAGACTCACACATGCGTAGAACCTATAAACAGTTTATGAGAACTGATCATATAACGCATGATGAAATGAACAACTACTTTGAAGAAAAAGAGACACTACAGTACCCAGTGCTGATTCCATAGCATCATGATGTGAAATCCAGGAATACTATTATTCTTTGTTCATGCTTTCAGCGTATTACTTTGAAAATTAGATGGGAAATTTATCTCCATTGCTAATTTTCCTACATTTAACTAAATGTAAGGCAAATATTTATTATATGAGGTGTCATTGAAGAATATGATGTTTACATTTTTAAAACTTAAATTTTAAAACTTAAATTTTAAACCTTATTGTTCAGAGTGATTTTAACCTGTTTTATTTTATTTAATTTTAACATACATGAAGGTATGAACAGCTATTTTGAAGAGAATGAGAGACACTATGACAGCCATTGCTGACATCCCTATTGTCTGGTCTTGAACACCTAAAACGTCTTTCTCTACTACATTGTTTTGTGTGTACTCTCTGTATGTGAAGATGTGGTCAACTATTTGGAAGAAAACAGACAATGTGATAGATAGTGAAGATCTCTGATTGTCTTGCTTTGAAATTTATGTCTCTTACATTGCTTTATTATGTTTCGTTTTGTTCTGTTGTGTTCAATTTTATCCTTTTTAAAATAAATAAAAAAATAAAATAAATGGAAAGATATTCACATTCATGGATTAGAAGACAATATTATTAAGGTAGTATACAGATTCAATGTACATCCTCATTGTATTTTTTTGTAGAAATTGACAAAGTTAAAATTATATATGAAAATTCAAGGAATCCTGAATATTCACAAACAATTTTGAAAAAAGAACAAAGAGTATTCACACTTGGCATTTTCAAAAGTTACTACAAAGCTTCAAGAAACAAGAAAGTGGTCCAGGCACATGGATAGACATATAGGTGGTTAAAAAAAAAAAAAAAAAAAAACAACTGAGAATCCATAATTAAACTCTTATATTTACAATCAATTTTTTTTAAAGAAATGATTCTGGGAAAATTGTATATGCACACGTAAAGGAATAAAACTGTACCTTACAGCATACACAAAAAATTAACTTAAAATGATCTCTAGACCTACAAGCAATAGCTAAAACTATAAAACTCTTAACAGAAAAGGTAAGGGTAAATCTTCATGATGGATTCTTCAATATAACAATAAAAGTATGAGAAAAGAAAAAAGCAGATGAGGTAGAAAGCATCAAAATACACACAACCACACACACACACACACACACACACACTTTTGTGTTTCAAAGGATACTATTGAGAAAAAAAAAAAACCCAAAGAATGGAAGAAAAAATTTCCAAGTCACAAAAGACTTGAACTCTTATATCTTAATAAAAAGACCTAGCCACTTTACCATTAGGTATATACTCACAAGAAATGGAAATATATGTCTACCAAAGACTTGTAACTGAATGTTAACAGTAATAATGTTCATAATAGTCAAATAGTAGAAATAGTTGAAATGGTCATCAACTGATAAGTGGATAAATATGATGTGTCCATACAATGGAATATTATTTGTCAGTAAAAAGTAATGAGGTACATGCTACAACATAGACGAACCTTAAAAACATAAAGGCATAAAGTTTCAATTATTCTACAAGTCTTTTTATATGAAATAAGACAGAATGTGCATTAATACTTGCCTAGGGTGGAGAGGGACAGAAGGTGTTTCGAGAGAAATGGAAAATGACCCTGGTAGGTACCAGGATTTCTTCACAGGGCAATGAAAATTTCTAAAATTCACAATTCTAATTATACTTAAAAATCACCCAGTTTTAAACATTTTAAATGGATAAACAGGACATAAATTACCATCTTAATAAAGCTATTAAATAAAAAAGATGCCACACTAAAAGAACTTTCCAGTAATACAATTAACATAGGGAGCTTATGTTAGTAAGTGGCGAAGCATACATAACACTGCTGTATCATTCAATATAGATTTTTAACTGAAAAACTGTTTCATCAAAATTATTTTCTAAATGTAACCATAGCTATTATAAGGAAAACTTATTTTCAGACTTATAAATCCCATACCTTGGAAGTATAACCTTACATCAACTGTATACATTCTTTTGCCACAAAAGGAATTGCTGCTCTGAACTATACAGTACAATGCAGATAACTTAAGAGAAAGGAGCTGAAACAAAAAAGGATGGCCAAGTTCACTTACATCAGGTTCTAGAGTCACACAACGTTGAAATGCCTTTGCTGAGCCTCCATAATCTTCCAAGGCCAAATAGGCACAGCCTAGAGAAAACCACACCCCAAGCTGCAAAAGCAGAAGTCAAAGTCAGTCAAACACACAGACACAAATTTACAGGATACAATCTATTGTAATAGATTGTAATATTGTAATTGTAATAATATACAATTATTTAAGATACTATCAACAAAAACACACCTCCATAAAGAATTCAGAGTTATATAAGATCAAAAGCTATATTGAATGTTTTAAGCTTTAAAAATATTTAACACAGTGAAAGACACATTGTCATTAATCCTCCTCAAAATAATATTCCTCACTTTAAACACAATTACTCTGCTGTTCTCACACTTTCTGAAGCAGTTCTGGTAGCTCTCTTTCATGAGTGTCTTTATGAGATGTGATCGAAACATAGTGAACACTACCACCAAATATCATCCAATGTAAAAGAAAGACTGCACGTTTACAGTGTGTGCTCAATTACCTTATTCCAAGATCTAGCACCATGCAACTTCTAGATTTTCTCCAAAGTCAAACGGCCATGGAAAGGTAAATGCTTTGAATCAATTCAGGATATCAAGGCAGGCAGGACAGTATAACTAATACTCATAAAAAAGGACTTCGAGAACTGCTTCACAAAGTGGCAAGAACAATAGGTTAAGTGTGCACAGAAACTAGGGGTAGTTTTTGGTTTGGTTTGGTTTGGTTTGGTTTGGTTTGGTTTGGTTTGGTACTGGAGATCAAACTTATGACCTTGCATTTGTCAAGCAGGTACTTGTGCTGCTGAGCTATATCCTTGGCTCTGAGGGGTAGTATTTTGAGGATGATTAATACCAATGTGTCTTTTACTACAATAAGTTTTAAAAATGTAAACATCATATTCTTCAGTGACACCTCATATAGTAAATATCTGCCTTACATTTAGTCAAATGTAGGAAAATTAGCAATGGAGATAAATTTTCCTTCTAATTTTCAAAGTAATAGAATGAAAGCATGTACAATCATCACTCATCTTTCACTGAGAAATATCACATTCTTTGTTTACCAAATTCCTTAAATGCAAAGGAAAGTTTTGTTTTATAAGCCTTTATATTTGCATCTGATATTATAAACCTGAGATTAAGCAAACTTTTTTTATTGATCATCTTTTACATAAAAACAGTACACAAAACATCAGCAGATTCAAAACTGATGACTGTATCACAAACTTAAAAGGCTTTTATGTTCAATTAGGCCACAAGTAACTTCTACAATTTAACCATAAATCCACCTTAGTACATATCTGCATAGTCATGCCTGAAAACAACTTGGAAAACACAGGCTCAGAATATGAGACACCAAATAGTCATGCAAAATGTAAAGCCTGACTTAAATCAATCAAATTCAGGAACACTAACAGTCAGAAAACAGGTAAAACAGAAAATAACTATTCAAATTACAAAAGAATTTTTTATGACATAGTTGCCCTAAAATTCAATAGATCCTATCAAAAGAGAGAAAAAAAAAACAGAAAAAATTCAATTAAACCAGCCAGAATTTCAAATATGAGTCATTTATTTCAGTCATAGACAACACAGACAGCAGTAGATACAGCGGTTCATAGAAGGCTACTTTTTTTTTTTTAAAGACAGAATTTGACTATGTAGTTTGTAGTTCAGGTTGTCCTCAACTCATATGTAGCCCAGACTGACCTGGAACTCTTTTGCCTTGGACTCTCAAGTACTGGATTACAAGCGCTGCCAAATACTGGGATTACAAACGGTGCCAGTACAACTGGTAAATCTACCTTCCTAGTGACTTATTTACTGCCTGAACAAAGACAGAAACACTTTAGAGGGGAAAAAAAGTGAGGTAGGTATAATCTGTCTGCCAGCCTTCCTCGGAGGCAGAGAAAGAACCTGCTTCTACATCTCTCTTCCTTCAACTTTTCTAACATGGCATGTTGAGGCCTGAAAATTCCTTGAGCAGATAAAGATTTTCTGGACAATTAGAGATAAGACTTAGCAAACATCCTCAGGCAATTTAAAGTGAATTCACAAGCAGACATAAATAACCACTATCAAGAGTCTTTATGGAGACATTTTGTTTGAGGGATAGGTAATGACTGAAAAGAAGGTGGTGTGCATCTGGTTTGGGGGTAGCAGGAGGAAGCAGAGGACTAGGTTGAAACTAAAAGTTCACTTGTCTGAATGATGGCACTTTAACTTAAAACCAAGCTCACTGCTCTGCTTTCATCTGGTTATTTACAGAATGAAATTAAAAGGTTTCAATGCACCAACCTGCACTCACTGAACTTGATGCAGTCTGAGAAAAAGGCTGATAATAACTTATAAAATACATAAAACAAACCCTCTAACTTCCAACCACGTTGAAAGCTTCAAAACCTGTGTTATATTTCCATCAATTCTAAGGTACTTTTTCATCAAGTAACATCTCTGAAATAGACACATCTTGTCAAGAGTTTCAAGAGCAACAGTTTTTACACAGAGAGTGGCATTTAAAATAAAAGCACCCCTTACAGTTGATAGCATCTTAGATATGATGAATTATGATAGTAATGTTAGTAGGAACCAGGAATATCCCATTTGGGGACTGAATTAGGAATAGTGAAAACTGCAACTCGAGGTTCTGAAAACGCATGTCCCTTGCTTGCTTTCTAAAATCAGTAAAGAATACTCTTTCCCATGTGTTATAAAATCCAAGATAAAAATCAAAATCTAAATAAAGAAATTTGTTTTTCAGTCTACATAAAAAGATTTATAAAATTTGCCAAGATTTTACATTAACAATTACCATAAAGCTCTAAAAGACTGAAAACAAAATTAATTTACTTTTAAATGTTAAAAGCCAGTTAATATTTTGTAATTGTATCTTAAAACCAAAATAAATTTAATGAAAATTATTCTTATGTTTATCTAATATAAAGTATTACGATGGTTCTCTTTTCTTTTTACCACAGGTTATTTTTGCAATTGTATTAATAATTTGTACTGCAAGAAAAGCCAATTAACTACTATATTTAATCTATTGATACTATGTACTTATGACAGGAGACAAGCCCTCCATACATTTTGTTATTGGAAATCATGGAAGGCTCTTTTTCTAATTGCTTATAGTTCATCTTTTATTTATTTGTTTGTTTATTTATTTTTGGAACCAGGAATTGAACTCAGGACCTTATACTTGCCAGGCAGGTACCATGCCACTGAGGTATACAGCCTAGTTCTTGTCCTTTAAATTATTCATTCCTAGCATGAGAAACAAGTCAATTTGCTCTTCTCATGAGCCAGCAGCAGCCATGCAGAGCTAGGAAGAGAAAGGAGAAGCCAATTCACCCTTCCCATGATCCAGCCTATGCAAGGGCTCAGAGACAAGAAGAGCACCTCCCCCCACGAAGCAACTGGCTGATTCCAAGGGTGATAGGCTGAGTTGATAGCAACTCAAGTACAAAGACAACTTAATTCTTGTATTGTTTGATTGACTTTGCAGGCCTAAAGGCTGAGCATCTATTTAGAGGATAATGATATGCAATATAGCAACTATGTGGGATTTCTTTTTACGCTGTTTTTGAAATCTATGCTACTCTCACTGTTTTGTTTTGTTCCATTTTATTGTTTTGTTTTCTTCAATGTTCGGTTTTGATTGGTTTTATCCTGCTCAGCTTTATTTGATTTTCTTACATCTGATGGTATGGGCAGCAATTCTGAAGATAACAAGAGGCATTATGGTAACCATTGTTGATTTCCTATTATTCTGTTTTGAAATTCTGTATCACTTTTACTGTTTTGTCTTGATTAGCTTTATTCTGTTTTATTTTGTTTGGTTTTAGTCTCTTTAAAATTTAAAATAGAAATTAACGATCCAGCCTTCCCGGTAAGCAGTGCAAGCTGCATGTGCACCATGAAGAGAAAAGCCAGCATCCCCTGAGAATCCTCCATGCCAGGTCTTGGGGACCCACCAAGAAATCAATGATCCAGCCTTCCCGGTAAGCAGCTGGCGCACAGGCTGAAAAATCAACTGAACCCTCTCTCCGCCTCCACTTAGCAACCAGATGGTTCCAAGGACAGCCAGAGTAGACAGCAACTAAAGTATATAAAGTGTCTAAATGCTTGTATTGTATGGTTGATTATGCAGGACTTGGGCCAGCAGTCTGAGCATCTCTCTGGAGGATGACAGTATGCAATACAGCAAATATGGGGATTTCATTCTATCTTGTCTTGAAGTCCAATACAGTTTTCACTGTTTTTGCTTTGTTCTGACTGTTTTTGCTTTAAATATTCTATTTTGATTGGTTTTATTGTAGTTTTTTTGTTTGATTTTGCTATACCTGATTGAATAGACAGCTATTGTGAAGATAACAAGATATAGCATGGTGTCTTACTCTGAAATTCTGCACCAATTTTGCTTCATTGTCTCGATTTGGCTTTGTTCTGTCTTGAGTTGTTGTATTTTACTATCTTTAAAATAAAAAAAATTTTTAAATAAATTATTCTTTCCTCTTCTTTCTCAATGGAAGCGCTCAGAATTTGAGAGACTATGGAGAATATCTGGTGTCTCTTACCTTTTTTTTCATTTAAAACTATTACTTAAACTATAATTACTACTAACAACTGACCTCTTGGTTCAAAAGGTCATAGCCTTAAGAATAGGGCTTAATTTTTAAAAGAAATTCAAAAGAAGCCTCAAAAAACCCTCACACAGTCTTCAAAATAAAGCTGAATTAGTTGAGTACCAAGATCTTTAGCACCTAGTAGAGCAAAAAGAAACAGAATGCCATCCTTACTACATGTTCTATGTTTTTTAAAAAGTAAAAGGAAATGGGTAAAATTTACTTTAATAATTCTTAATTTCGCATACTCAAAATGAGACTATTTCAACACGTTATTAATATATAGAATTACTGAGATATTTTATATTTGTCTTTTTCACACAGTCATTGAACCCTGATGTATATCCAATACATAACACATTCCTAGCAGCTTGAACTATCAGTGGTACATGCATGACTGTCCTATCGGGCAGCTCATATGACCTGATGGGACTGTCCCATAACTCCTGATGCAGTAGTCATGCATGTACCACTGCCAGTTCTATAGCTGTCTGTCTGGCAGTGAGACATATGAATTATAGCCCCATCATGAAAGTGTTAAAGCATGTCTCAATTTTTACTAGACACACTCTAGTGGCCAGTGGCCACTGTATTGGCCAGCAATGTTCAACATTATTACTCTGAGGTTGGTATGGAAAACCGGGAAAACTATGCATCCTTCCCTCTTTCTCAACTGAGAGCTCCTCTGACTGAGACCTTCCCAGGAACTCCCAACTTTCATATACCACAGCCACTCTTGTTCCTCTTCCGATGCAACAGCAACCAAAATAATTAGCACTTAGCATCTATATGTGTGCCAACCGCTGATACCATGAGTTTTCTATACATTACCCTCTGCATTCCTCAGGAAAACTCTGCAAGGTAGCTAATGTCACCTTTATTAGAAAGATGTCAAGAGGCTAGAGAAGAGATGTGACCCCCTCAGTGTGACACCAAACATTTCTTAGTCAAAAATGCCACCTACACAAAGCCATGGCTTACAATAATAATATCCTTCTCACAGATAAAAAGAGAAGAAAAATAGTCCAGATACCATATGCTAGAAATACCCAAGAGATAGATTTGTTTTTAAGGACCATAAGCACACTTCTTTACCCCCACAGGGCTCCTCTATTGGGCTATGCAGGTGGACAAAGAAGCAGCAGCAGAAGGAAGAGAAGAGCTCAAGGGAAAATCTCTTATCAAAAGGACTCGGTAACTACAGTAAGATAATACTTTGATAGAAAGGCTCTGGCTGAGATTTGTGTAATATTCATTTCCAGGGCAAATCAGGAATACAAGCTCACCACAGGTGGGCAATGACCTTTAAAATGTGGTAGATCTCTGGGTATAGAGGTGCATACCTGTAATCCCAGCACTCTGGGAGGCTTAGGTAAAAAGATCACAAATTCAAGGCCAGCATGGACGATTTAGTGAGACCAGGTATCAAGAGGTCGGAAGTAACTGAATGACCATGACCTTGTCACTTAACTTCTCGGTGTCAGTCTCACAAGTATTAATCGAGGGAGGTGGGCTAGGCTAAAATTCCAAGGCTCTTCCTACTTCCTATATTCTGAAAACCCAGAGGTGACAGGGTTCAAAGCTACACTAGTGCCATCTAGTGATAGAATAAATGCACTGACAATACAAATAGATTAATACTGATAATCAGCTGGTTTAAAGAGCTCAAAGGGAATCAATTCAATTAGAGGCCTCAGAAATCAAAAGAAACCAAAGTAGAAATAAGGCCTACAGAGGAAGTGATCTTCTGAAAGTCACACAGTGGTTTCTGGTGTGCAGATTGTGTCATAAAAAGAATGACTAAAATATTTATTAAACCTAAGTACATCACATAAAAATTAAACAATTTGGTACTCTGGGTCAAAATAAACACCAATAGATAACATGCATAGATTACTTTTAAAATAACAAAGTCAATTTTACAAGAGTATTCAAAGCATTTGTAAAAGGTATCACTTGCTTGTACATAATTTTCTTTAATTATAAATCTACTCAATTTTCCTTTCTCCTCAGGCCTTCTACAGAATGAATAACCAATGGCTTCATGCTTTTTGCTAACCTGACTTATAGAATCACTTGTTTTGAATTTTTTATCACATACACTAAAAGCTAACATACTATAATATAATCCTCAAGTCATGCTGTAGTCCCCATTCACCTTTCTGTGTCCCTGTCCACTTCCCACGACCCACACACAGCTGAGCCATTTAGTATAGGAAGTGACCCAAGCCAAATCCAAGGCTGTTACCAATAATGTTTGATAACAGCTCTTCCTAAAGTGATGCTTGATACTAACAATTTTTAAATGTACATTGCCAACTCTTTCATAACCAAAATTCTCATGTATTAAATTCTACATCCTCTTTCCCTAAGGAAACACAAATTTTAACCTGTTGGTTTCTCTTACTAAAGGAATGGTTTCCCCTGTTTTACTGTTTTCCTTTAAAGGATCAACTGCATTTTGTACATATTTTTACTATAGTCTATTAATTGTTTTATGCCTTACTCTTATTCTTATCTAGAGTTGGTTATCATAGTAAATATTTCAGTGGGTTCTTTGCCCACTCTTTCCAGAAAATTCACAATATATTTACAGATCATCTGCATGTGAGACTCTCTTGTCAAACAGATCTCCCTATTTGGATACAGATAATAAGACTATTACCATCACAGTGCAACAGGCAGGGAAGAAAAGTACTACTACTAAATACCTATTAATGAGAACTTACTATAAGCCAGAAATATGCTAGGCCCTTTGCATATATTGGTCAACTTTTCTCAGCAGTAAACTAACACAGGGATAGTGAGCTCCTAAGCTCAGGAAGATGAAGAGACTTCATCATTATGTTCTGTGGAGTTCCTAGAATTCAGAACCAGGTCTAAGGTACCAAAGCTTTTGCCCACTCCATTATACTTCAGTCATAGCTACAGCCCAGATGTTATCACAGTGCTCATATTTCTTGGCAGTTATGCAAGTTAAATCTTAAAAGTTTAATTTTTTATTGCTTATCAATATGAGAAAGGAAGAACAAAAAAGAAAATATCCCCTTTTTTCTGTACAAATTATTCACATATGTTCATCCAGTCCTCTCTATTGCAATGTGAGCTCCAACCTCAAGTCCTCTCATCATGAATATTACAGATGCACAAAAGAAACTATTTCAAATAAAAATATTTTCTCCTTTCATAAACTAATATGACAGAGACTGTTTACCCCCAACAAATAAGGAAGAGCATAGTACAAGTCACTGGGAAGATTCAAATCATAGAAAACTATGTGGGGGAAGTCTGGTCTGTGTACATCAATGCAGCAGGAAGGGAGGCCTTGGTTCCTCTGTAATTCCCTAGTCTCAAAGAGGCTCACTTGCTGTCACGTGCTGGATGGTTCCAAAGCATCAATCTTACTAAACCTTCTCTCCACTTCAAAAGAAAACCCTTCATTAAAGAAAGAAACTCTTCATTAAAGAAAGAAAAAAGTTCAAGTTTGATGGTCTGGTATGCAGGGCTCTTCATAACTTGGCCTCAACCAAATATGTCATTACTGCCTAACATGATATTGAGAGGTAAACAGTGATGAGGTTAAGGGTGACAGCTCTGGTCCAGGGATGGCCAGGCTGAAACCCCAGCTCCAGCCATTGTAACCTGTGGGATCAGATACAGATTACTCGGTCTTCTATTTCCTCATCTGTAAAGTGAGGGTAAAATCTGTAAATGTACCGGTGATTGTGTTAAAGAATAAAAACATATGTAAACTCTTACAGAACAGTACCTGGTACCTCATAAATACTCAACAGTAGTTGCTGTCATCACTGTACCTGAATAAAATGTAAACAATCAAATCCTACAGTTACCAAGAAAATTTATTCTCTACACAATTGGTATTTACACCAACAGAAACTGGTATTTACTTGGAACACATTTTCTAATTTTTTTTCTTCCTATCCAAACCCCAATCATCCCTCCCAGTTCACACTGATACTGCCTACTCCGTTAGGACTTTCTGACCATTCACATCCTTATTCATGACTGGGCACCCAATGTATGTTACTCTGCCTTTTGGTTACATCCCACATTATTCATGGCTCTTCTTTCTATTCAACTCTTGTAAACAACAGGACAGCAAGGATCCATGTCTTATAACAATTCTTATTTGCCCTTCAATCAAAATGGCTTATAAAGAGTTCACACACAGCAGCTTAGAATATAGAATCTTAATAGAATTTCCTATTCTGATACTAATGCTTCTACCTTCTGTTCAGTCTCATTTGAAACATTATTTCTTATTTCTGATGTTAATGTCTTCATCTTTTCTCCTTATCCTATTCCCCACTAGAATGGTATTTTCTGCTTATTGCCTCTTCTTTCTCTATAATAATTCTTACCTCCACTGGATTAATTCTCTCCTTTATCCACTGTAGTTTTTTGTTTCTGTCTTCAATCAAATAAAGGTCTCCAGTATCTTGGAAAGTTTTACTTGATCCTTCCCTTCCTCTGAGTTTGACACTCCATATTTAAATTCTTAACTCTTTGACACAAACAGTCTCTAGATGCAATATTCATTTTCTTACTATCACTAACACTTTCATCTTCAGAATCTGTGTCTCTGAAAGCCATTAGACAGCTCAACTGCAATGACCTCTTCTGGGCCCTCTCCAAACTTTATCACTATGTATGACATCACTTACTGACATTAGTCCCTGCTTTAGTTGCCATGAACCCTTCCATGGGTGGTCTTTCCTTCTAGCTGAGTTCTGGTGTGTTCTGCTCCATTACATTTTATTGGTGCTATTTCTTCTACCTTCCTCCAACTTCGGGGAACGCCCAACATTCAGGAACTTGTCTGCTGCTCTCTTCCAACACAGTTTTTTACAAAAAGCTTGAAGCCAAGTTCATGGCTTCAACTCATTTCCATTCAAAAGCCCCATTTACCTGCTCAAATCTAACCTCACTACTGAGCTTTTTTCAGGCTTTTGTCCCTACAGATATCAGCCCACTCACTTAAATAGAGTACTATCTTCTCATAGTCAACATCCAAAATCACATCATCTTCCCTGCAAAAGACATTTTCCCCTTTTTTAAAATTCCCTATGGCTATCAATAGACCAAGTGGACAGTATCCTTTCTGATTCCAAAGTCTCCCTCGATTCCACTAGCCCAAGGAGTAAAACCACTCCTTTGTAATGAAGCTTGGACCTGTTCTACCTTTTTCACATGCACCACTAAAGTCCCTAATACTCACTTGTGACATTTGTTCCTTATTTAAATTTCTTAAGTGACTTTTGTCATATCACTCTTTTATTCAAAACCATAAGAGATCCCCACATCTGTGAACTCAAATAATCCTAAACCAAGAGATTTGTTATGACTTATATCTAGAGCCACACTCCCCTCAAGCCCCATGTGCTCATAGGTGGAGCTTTTGAGAGATGGATGGATTAGAGTATGTGGCACTGGGATTAAGGGAGTATGACAACTAAACTAGTTTAGCATAACTCTAGGTGTGGATAATAGAAACCTACCTGGGTGTGAGTGACACCAATCAATCATAAGGCTTGCAGCCTGGGGACAATACTAAGGGACAGAAGGAAGGTAGGCGGCGGCTGTTGCTGCTGCTGCTTCATGCCTTACAATGCCATTCTGCCATGCTAACCTGCTTTGGAATTGGCTGACTATGGATGGAAACCTCTACAAAAATAAATCTTTCTTCCTTTTTGAGTGTCAGGTATTTTTGTCTTAGCAATTAAGACAGCATTTAAAACTTTTCACAAACCACTTCTACCCACTTCATTCCCCAGCACACACTCTGCATTCTGACACAGTCTATTTCACTCCAGCATCCATGTTTGGGCCACAACAGGCACCTGACAATGCTTAGTCAGGCAACTGCAAAATGTGCTGTTTATACTGCAACATTTGAGAGTGAGCCAGAACACTATAGCAATTTAAATTATATGATTTTTTTAAAGCTTATTTATTAATTAGTCAACCAGTAGCCAACAAATTGGCTTTTTTATATACTTTATTTTAAAACTATTATCAAAGATAAAATTATTCATTGAAAAATAAAGTATATATTAAAGGAAAATTACATTTTATTTTGTGTAATTTGTGTCCTAATTACTATCACCAAAACAAATCATTTTATCTACAATGTTTAATTTTTTTTTCAGTATTGGGATTGAACCCAGGGCTTCACACATGCTAGGTAAGTACTCTATTACTACCACTGAGCTACAGTCCCAGTCTAATATTTAACTTTTAATTGAATGTATAAGATGGCATTTAGAGTAATGTCAGATGTTTCCCCTTTGACAGACTGAATTTCCCCTTTGACAGAGAGAATTTCCAAATTTCCAAATTACTTTGAACCTATTAATTGAGTAAAACAAATTGAACTGTTATAAGAAATAAGTTAATAGTTTCTATTTAGAGCATGTGATGTCACACATATAAAACTGGCAAATTCAACTGTTTATGGAGTACCACCAAAAGAGCGAGTACATTAACTGCTATGACTTCATCTTTCATATATATATACAAAAGTCTGATATTCACTAATCTCCTAAACTAACTTTGCTCATTTTCATTTATTCTAAATAAAGTCAAGCATTAATGACATGAAAATTCTCCTCCCACAGCTGCACAATAAATTGTTATCTCTGAACATGGCTTTCTTAAACAAAGAAACACCTACTATCTTACAGTATATGTTAATGTTTCTTCAGCAGATGGGTTTTTGGTTTTAATGTTGTCAGAGATCTTACTATAGCCCCTGAGGTAGAAAGCACATGCCAACTACATTGTCTGTAATTGCAGATTAATTCATTGACCCCCCTAGACAAATGTAAATTGAATTTTCAATTCTATAAAATTTTACTTTTCTTGTTTGATTTTTTGAGATAACTGTTGCTAAAGGAAGTTTATATAAACTATAAAAAGTAACCAAGTTATACAGTATAAAAATAGATTTAGACCATACAAGTGACCAGTGCCTTTCTGTAAGGGTAAGCTATTCTTCATGTGCTTTTTCCTTAGTAGGGCTGCTATATCTCTCCTCTCCATCTATCTAGTCTCTGAGTCCCCACATTTCCTGCTAAGTGGTAGACATAGAACTTCATGTGCATTATGGGCACAAATGTCTGGTTTACACCAAAGGGTTCATAGAGACTGGTATTTCTGCCATTCCTAGTCAAGACCTGAAGCTTAACCACTTGAAACATACATGCAGTTAGTTATAAAAGCAAGCAGCATGCATGCTGTCCTAGCAACGGAAATGTGAGTCATGCATAGAAAAGATTGGGGGTAGGGACCAGCTACTGTCATTCTTTAGATTTAAACACATTATAAAGCAAGGACTCTGCTGCTGCAAGACTAGATGAAGACTATGGCAGAAGATGAAAGAAAAGGATGCTTATGAAATCCATCCCATCTTCCTTCAATGTCACTATTGAGAACAGAAGTTCACTTTAAAATGAAAAAATATGGGACAAACACTAAACTGGATGGGCTGTTAGGATACCAGGCATACACTAAGACTGCCACAGATGCTTAGTGAACTCTCAAATGCATGCCTTTCCTCAGTCTCATCCTGGAAGCCAGACCTCCTCCTGCACATTAATGTAATCCCCATCATGTACTTGACATTCGACTCCTGCCTCATCTCTAATATCAGCTTCCCTGGGCCCATCGAGCCACAGCAACTATGTATCTTCTGTACACTATTACAACCCTTCTGCCTGAACATGTTTTTAATACCATCAGTAATATTATACAACCTTACAAAGGTGAATAATGAAATGATTGAGGAGGGGAATTAAAATAAATTTTTAAAAAGAGGGAGAAATGACAGAAATAAAGGAAAAACTTGTTGAGTGGGGCTAGAAAAAATGACAGGAAATAACATTTTCCTTTGTCAGTACTATACACATTGGTTTGATATCTAAGCAATTTATTTGATTTTCTTTTTGCATAAAAGTGAAGGGCAATGGAAATAATAGCTACTTAAGAACAGGGATAAGGATTTATATTTTAATTCTTGTCCTGTCTCTGTAAAAATGTATGGGAAATTTAATTCAATTTCCCTTCCATTTTCTTCAGCTTCTAACACTCTACAAACTCCAGAAGTCTAAGGTTAATTTTAGCAGTTTCCCAGAGTCATTTGGGGAAATGGAAGAGGTAGGCATAAGTGAATGGTAGTGGACAATCTCAAAAGCACAAATACAAGTGGCAAGTGTCTTCTGGTTGTCTAACAGATGCACCATAGACAATGTGTTTAGTTTTGTAGCTTACCCCTGGTAAGAAACCAAACACTCCTATTTTTATATCAAAGCCATTCAATTCAAATACATCTGTGCTTGTCTAAATTTTGTTATTAATATTATTTGGTTAGACCAGAAAAAGAGGATGGAATTTTTAAAAATTCTGCTTTTCTATTTTCCTTTTATTGTGGGACTTAAAGGAGACAGCATAGCAAAGAGCAGCACTCCTTCAGATATAGTTCAAACTTGGATCGTAAGTTAAAATAAGTATATGGTGTGCAAGTTTGCATCTTGTAGTAGTTCTGTACTACAAATGCCTGCATATTTTGGCTTTGCTAACAACAGTCAGCCTGAATTGAATCCATATGACAGACTACAAAATATCTTCATATAACATCTGTTTGTGCTATGACTCTGCTTTGAACAATTGTCATTTCTTTGTCTATCTACGTAATTAGTTCTAAATTATATAATGAAGCCATCAAGCCCTGTCAAGTCCTTGCTCACAACTTTGCTCACATCTTCCTTCTTTCCTAGGGTCCCTCCCACATTATTAACCATCAAGACTACACCTGGACCATTATTACATTCTCCTAACTCTGCCTATGTCAACTATCTTCCACAGTAGTGTCACCCAAACAGTACTCCTGAAATACTCCTTTGCACACTCTATTCCTTTGTTTGAAACAAGAACAAAAGTAAACTACCCTGCAGTGGTGACCTATGTGCCAGAGAAAAAGCCAAATGATTTAGCCTCACATTTAAGACCTTTTGTAACCTGAATCCAATCAGCATTCCCATGGTAACTGCCCTATTCACCAACTTCTCTGTGCAATCAACACACAGGTGCACACACCTACTCTTTTCTGCTTCTAGGACTTTACATAGGCTCTACCCATTCCAGCTGCCCTCAATACTGCCCTCTTTTACCTATTCAAGCACTACTTGATTTTCAAAGACAAATCCAGCATTATTCTCTTTCATAGCCTATGAAAGGTAGAAATGTTCTTTTTGGTCTCACAGTATAAACTAGTGCTTTACAAAAACCCACTTAGTATGTGTCACACTGTGAGCTAGTTTGGTCTGTCTGTTTCACTAGGTTGTACAAAAGTTACCCTGTCTCAAAATACATGAAAATGAATAAATCCAAATTTAAAATATTAAAACAAACACATTTCTCACACATCTCATTTTTTCAGTGTAAAAGACACTTCCCATGTCTATGCAGTTAGGAAATGACCACCCATGTTTACAGCAGCATTATCTTCAATAAGCAATAAGGAGAAACAATCCAGGAGTTCACCAGAAGAATGGATAAACAAAATGCAGTATGTACACACAACACAATATTACCCAGCCTTAAAAAATGAAGTTCTGAAAAAAAAAAATGAAGTTCTGATACATACTGATTCCAACATGGATAAGCCATGAAGCCATTAAATTAAGCAAAACAAACCAGTCACCAAAGGACAAATACCATATGATTCTGCTTTTATGAGATATACAGAGCAGTAAAATTCATAGACTGAAAGTAAATGGTGGTTACCAGGGGCTGGGAGAAGGCAACAAAAGCTGTTTTTTAATGGGTACTGAGTTTCACATTTTCATGAAGAAAAAATTCTGGACACGGCTCAACAATATGAATGTACTTAAAATTACTGAATTGTATACTTAGAAGTGTTTAAGATGATAAAGTACATGCCACGTGATTTTTAACTACAATTTTTTAAAAAAAGAATGTTGGTTCTGATGTTAAATCATCTAGATTCAAATACTGGCAGAACGCCACAGATGGACTTGGCTCATGGTAGGTAAATATTAATAGGTAATTTTAAACAAACATATTAATTAGAATTATACCAAGTCAGACTGCATGTCTGTCAGGAGCTATATGTGCCTTTTGGATTGGTGAAATGAGAAGGTAGTTAAAAGTGATTATTTCTGATAATAAAAACATTTTACTAACTGAATAACCTTATGTACAAAATAAGGTTAATCTCTCCCTGTGAAAATTAGGTTCACTCCTGTGGATTTCTTAAGTTCCTTGTATTACAGTTCCAGACCTCTTTTTGCATTCACTTTTCAAATCTGAAAAAATATCTTTCAGCATTCAAATGTATTCGTGTGTATATAAACATACACGTTTTCTCTTAAATGATCAACAATCCATTCTATACATATGCCTATTTATAACAATCTTTCTTTCATTGCTGACTTCAATAATTACTTGCAGAGTCCTATACTGACTGCAGTTTTGATGACCAATTTATTTCCTTCCTAACATACCTGCTCAAAATGGTGCCTGATTTTAATAGCTGCAGTAGCACTATGGAGAGATAAGAGGAAGAAATAAAATGAAACAGAAAAGTTAAACCAATGGAAAATAAGAGAGAAGTGCACTTTGGTGACAAGCAAGAAGTAGAAGGGATTGCATTCCTAGCTCTCAAGGGCAAGCTCATCAGTCATTGGGACAAAAACGGGTATTCGTTTAGCAAAAAGCAAATACACAAGGAAAACACAAGCCCCAAGAACAGGTAGGATTTTATGAACTGTCTAACCTGTATAGGATTAATCTTCACCGAGCGTTCAAAGCACTCCACACATTCTTGAAACTCCTTGTTCCGAAGATGAAGGAGGGCTTTGGAGCGCTGGGCCCGGGCACTGCGGTGCTGGGACAACTCCCAGGCTTTGTCATAGCAGGAGTGATCTCGGAGGACATCTCCAAGCAAGCAGTATAAACTTGGTGTTTCTTTTTTCTCCAGCTCTTGCCTAAGAATTTCTTCTGCCTAGAAACAACAACAAAAATAATAAAAGTACTTAATTGTGACAAACTGCTATTTTTTGTTACATATACATCTTGTATCCCACCTGATTCAAATTTTTATTTTTGACATTTGTGATTATTTGCTTATTTCATGTGGCTAGGACACAGACTAGCCACAAAGAAACCCGAAAGAAAATAAATATGGTACATGTGAAAGAAACAAAAAGGAAGAGGTAAATCCTGCTTTACTGGTCTTCTAGAATCCCCAAGGAAAGGATTTCAGGCAGATCCCATGCAGCTCTCTGGTTTTCTGTTCTGGTTGTCATCATTGTGACCATGTTTTAGAGCAGTGCCTTTAATTCACTTCTACCAAACAGCAGTGAAAAGGATATTTCATTTCTTTTTTTGTTGTTATGGTTTATTTTTGTTTTGTTTTTGTGTTTTTTGTTGTTGTTGTTGTGTTATGGTTAGGGAACCTGTGACTCCCAGGCTGAGAAATTTATAAAAGGAGTGGGATACAATTTAATAGGCATTGCTAATAGAAGTATCTCTTAATCAAAGAACATCTCGGCCCACAGATAAAACTGATTTCAGACTCCCCATTCATGTGTTTGTACAGGGTCCCATTCTAAAGTTCTGGCTGGCCTCAAACTCATTGTGATTCTCCTGCCTCAACCTCCTGAGTTCCCGGGTTTTGGGCATATACCAACAGGCTAAGCCCATTCACTTTAGAAATTAAAATTGTCCCCCATTCATTTAACTGGTTTGGGTACTATTGCTGTGTGTCAATAATTCAGAGCTACCTCCTTATTCAAGCTAATCATATACTTGTTATTCCTCATCCTTGACTTTCTTCTGTCCATGTCTGCCGCTGTGGTAAACTTCAACAGACAGCAAAAAGCATGTATAGTTGCACAGTTTGCAATCTCACACACACAAGCACCTTCACATAAACAGTACTGTCATTGTCAAAGATATTAAGCTAGCTAGGAAAGCCAGCCTTCGTCAAGCTAGAATGAGACATTAAAGTCCCTTGGGTATGTAAACTGGCAGTCTAAAACTGTATGTTTGGTTTACTTTAGGTTGGACAGATCTTTGGTTTTTAAACCATATACTTCCTGTGAAATCTTTTAAAATAGGAAAATGCTTCTAAAAGTGTCTTTCAATGTTGGTTCTATTGTATTTGTGACACAGTATGGTTAACACCTCAGGTCAAGTATAAAGATGGAACCAAAACTGATAAAACAGTTTCTAAGGGAAAACAATTCAAACAGCCATGAGTAGAAGAGGGTATTGATTATGAAAGAGCAAGACCTAAGAATTTAAATAGGAACATTTGGAATGACTTGGACATTAGAAGTCCAAAATACTACTGAGCACCCTATACTGACAGAGGCAACCTCTATCTGAAAACGCAGATGCTATCTTGCTTGAAGACCCTATGATGACATCTTCCCATCCCTCACTGCCCCAGATGTATAAATAATCTTTTTTTAAAAATGCAAGATTTTGTTAATTTATAGATGGAAACCTTCAGATCACATGGTAAAAGAGAGTTTAAGGACACTTAAGCCTGAGAGAAACTGGATTGCAATTTAACTCAGGTTGAATTTAGATATTCAGCAGACAGTGCCTACTGGAGACAGTTCTAAATTATCTGCTCAACTGCTAGACTAAAACCTGACTTAAACATGTCTAAAACTAAACAAAGTTAAGATACCAGAAATTCCTTGATGTAATGTGGAGAAATGAATCCAACAACTGAGAACAAAGAGGCTACTGTTAATTTATCATTTACAAACTCAACTATCTCCTCTATTCTGTCCCCCAGCAGGTCCCAGGGTATAGTCTCTTCTCTGTGGCTTTGAGAAATACACTGTATATGAGAAGACCAGTACACTTGAGAAGTGCTACAGTAGCTGTCCTGTATAAGCTGGAGAAAAGTTTAGTGGTCTTCCTGTTGAAATGGGGACAATGAGAACTCAGGATGCTAACAGCATTGAGTCCTGGGAGCAAGATGAGCACACTCAGTCATAAATAGAATGGTTAGGCCAGCATGGATCTTAAGTGAATGACTGATCATGAAGCTTTAAGGCCAAATCATATGGGCAGCCAGCTAAGCTCAAACTAGATCTGTGTAACTGGTTTTTTTTAAATCCTTGGTTTGGAGAGCAGGTGTCTGAGTCTCCACACTAAGACACTGTCTCTCTCAAAAAAGCTACCTCTTAGGCACTTTGTAGACTCAGGACTTGTTAAATTTAAAAAAAAAAAAAAAGTGAGCCAACATCACTTAGGAAGGACCTTACAATAACACAAGTATATAACATGACTTTTCTCAGGTCTTTTCCTAAGTAAATGTAAACCTTTACCATGTATTTCCATCCTGAGGAAAAACAAATACTGGTCTTTTAGAGTCAGTGGTTAGTTAACACTGATCCTTCAGGAGCCAGAACACAACTGTAATGAGTGGGGCAGATTATAGGAATCAGTCCATCCTGCAGTGGCCCTAGTTTGAACCCACCCAGTTCCACAGTTCCTACATATACAGTTGAATTAGATCTACGAAGCAGGCAGCAATGTCCCACATGAGCGCAACGACAGCCAAGGCCACACGAAGTCCCTGAAGCTTCCTCTCCCCATTAAATGAATAAACATAAAGCAACACTGCATATCTATAGAAGCCACAAAGACTTGTGTCACTAGCAAAACTCTGAAAGACACATTAGGAAGAGTGGGTAGGTGTGTAAGTGTGTGGCTGAGTAGCTTCATCTGATTTAAACTGAGAAGACATATGGGTCCTGGAAATCATGGATTATTACAACTTAATATAGGGGTGGCTCTAATTCTAACTACTGCTCCAGGTATGATCTCTTTACTGAGGAGACAGATACTGGGAAGCAGTAGTGATATCAAAAATGCTTTTCCCACCCAACAACCAGAAAACACCAGATCCAATGGGGTTTTACCAGTACAGAGAAACTTATATGTGTCCTATCTTGCCTCAGAATTACATGAACTTTATGCTATAATGCAGTCTGCAAATACCATAATTGTCTCACCACCCCTTAAGACCTCATGAGTCAATGAATTTGATGATATCATGCTAATAAAATTCAAGAAACCAAAATACAAAGCTTGTGCGTCAACGTCAACCAAAAGCCAACTGGAAATGATCACTTAACTTGTTCTTAGAAAAGTATTCAACATATAAAAATTCAGTTACCTCTAAGGAATTATCTATTAAATAAAACATGGTTTTTAAAATAAATGTTTAGGCACCAGGGAGAGAACAAGTCAGCATCTCCCAAGAATCAGCCATGCTGGAACTTGGGGGACCAACCAAGAAAGCGATGAGCCAGACTTCCTGATAAGTGGCACAAGCCACAGGTGTGTCAGAGAGAGAATAAATCAGTGACTCCTGTGAGCCTACTGGTGCGCAGGCTGAGAATTAGATGTCCTGTGGCTGCCCCTGCCCCCTGCCTCCCCTCCCCTCTACATAAAACAACTAAAATGCTTGTATTGTTTGGTTGATTATGCTGACCTGGGGAGGATGACAGTATGCAATATAGCAAATATGGAAGATTTCAGTCTATCTTGTCTTTAAAGGCCAATACTGTTTTCACTGTTTTGCTTTGTTCTCATTGTTTTGCTCTATTCAATATTCTGTTTTGATTGGTTTTATAGTGTTCTATTTTTGGTTTGATTTTGCTATACCTGATGGAATGGACAACTACTGTGAAGATAACAAGATATACTATGGTTCCTATTATTGTTATCTCTGAAGTTTTGTACAAATTTCACTGCATTGTCTTGATTGGCTTTGTTCTATCTTGTTTTGTTGTATTTTGCTATCATTAACATAAAAAATAAACAATAAATGTTTACTCTTACATATTCTAGGAATGATTCATATCTAGACCTTTTTGAGAAATATTTTTGTTTCATGAGAAATCTTCTGTAATTATATAACACAATCTACGAAATACTTTACCTACTAGCACTTTGTCACTTTCCAAAATATTGAACATCTAAATAAAAAGGCTAACTCCTTGCCTGCTCATAGGTATTGAATTATGCTATGTCAATTTGCTAATACGGAATCTACATTTCCTAAAATTCCTTTCATTCTATTTTCACATCAGAGTTGGCCAGAGAGGAACTGGTTTGGCCTTGAAAGGCAGAGTGAAGCAATAAACTACATGGTGAAGCTATCACGGTCAAATACACTGTCACAGGAGACACAGAGCCACCCTTCAAATCCCAGCTCATCCTTTTGCATGTGACACGCTTCCCTTTCCAAGTGCTGGCCCAGCTGATCAACAGCGACTCCAGGTCCCATTAAGACTTTTGCTGTGGACTCAAAGCTATTAGCTACCAAGATACTCAGTTTTACAACAACCTCTCCACAAGCTTCCCTTTCAGTCTCATCTCAATGGCTGGAAGCATTTGGCTTCTTGGCTTGTAAATCCTGACTTGCTCACCTTGTGTCAATGCTTAAAGTGGACTGGTAAAGATTCTCTCTCTCTCTTCCATACCTTCATTTCTCCAGCTCTTCCCATATTTGTTTAGAATCTAACTCCCTTTAAAAAAGCCTTTTTGCTTCTATAAATAAAACAACTCTGAGTAATACAAATTTTTTATTTTCTACCTTTTAAACTCCCTATGAATCTTTCCGTTTGACAGTGATTTGCAGGATAGTTTTTATACAATTTATTGTTAAATGCATTATCTCAATCTTTCTAATGATCCTGAGGAGATCTTAATATACCTATTTTTAAGATAAGGAAATAAAACCTTAGATCCTTATTTTGGTGAGATAGCCCCAATCCAAAAGATACTAGGTTAAAAAGCAAGTACTTGTCTCCTAGTTTAACCTTATGTCACAAGTGGACATCAGCAAAAATGTTTAAGAAAATCTTCTCCAAAAAATTGATAAAAAGCAACCAGAAAACTAACCAAAAAAATACAGAAGCAACTTTTTGAGAATTGTGAAATGTACCAAACCTGCAATAGTACAGGAAGTACTTATTCAAGAGAAATGGCTAAATCTTTTATCTTTACTCTTTTTTTTTATTTAAAGAAAAAAATGAAACAGAAAGAGGGTAGAAATAATACAAAATTTCAAAACAAAACAAAAACCAATAAGAAATCACTAGTTGATAATTACATATTTTCCTCTTAGAAGTAGTTGTTCAAGTTACAAAAGTAAAGCCTACAAAGTGGACATTTAAACAGTGAGACTACAATCAGTTCTGTTCATCTAGTAATATGGTTATCAATCCTACACACTTACACATATATGCAGTTATATCCTTTTAGAATAATTTCTTTTCCTCTCTTTTTTTTATAATAACTATAATCAATTCTCTTAAACTGTTTAGAAGTTCTACACATGTATAAGTCTTTACATGTATACCTAGCCTTTCTGTATTAGAGGAAAAAAAAAATCAAAACAAGTCTACAATAAAAATTCCTAGAGAAACATGAAATGAAAAGGACATATAAAACCACAATACTAGGTGATCTACAGTAGTTATTATGATGTCTCGTTACTTTCAATAAAATTGTCTATATCGTCAGACATAGTATAATTAAACTTAGCAGTATATAGCACTATTAATAAAAACCAAATATTAGAGACATTATAGGACTTCAAAGGCAGAAAATAATCAAACCAGAATGGGTATCCTATTGAATCTTGTCATCTTCAGAGTAGTTGCCTCTACTGTCAGACTTGATACTCTCAAACATACCAGATTCGAATAAAATCAGTCAAGACAAAACAGCGATATAGCCAATTTTCTCTGCCTCATCTCTGCTATGCTATTTTTCTGTCATTGTTGTTTACTTTTCTCCTTCATTCCACTGTCTACCCCTTTCACTGAGGCCTTTCTGCCACTGTTCCCAGAATCTTGGTGATTTTCTTCTCTCTCTCTAGAATGTCCTTCAGTATTCTTTGCAAGTTGGATTGGTGGTCACAAACTCCTCCAGTTCCTCTTTGTCGTGGAAATATCTTGTCTCTCCATTAATTCTGAGAGACAGTTTTGCAGGGTACATCAATCTGGGTTGGAGGTTATTTTCTTTCAGGGCTTGGAATATTTCGCTCCAAGATCTTCTTGATTTGATAGTTTGCATCGAGAAGTCCACCGTGATTTTGATGAGTTTTCCTTTATAGGTAATGTGTTTCTTTTCTCTGACCACTTTTAATATTCTGTTCTTGTGATGGATTTCTAGGATCCTGATTATTATATGTCTGGGTGTAGATCTGTTTTTGTTGTAGCTGGCTGGAGTTCTGTATGCCTCGTATATCTGAACTTCACTTCTGTTTCCTATGTTTGGGAAGTTTTCCTTAATTATTTCTGTGAATAGCCTTTTTATTTCATTTGTATTTGTCCCTGCATCTTCGTTCACATTTTTTATTCTTATCAATCCTCTTGTCATCTTCTAGCCTTTGTATCATTACTTCCTCGTTCCTTGTTATTTTTAAGACATCCTTCCTTTCATGATCATACATTACAAATCTATCTTCAAGTTTTGAAAGTCTGTCTTTAGTGTCTGTAAAGAAGTTTTAGAAATGGCTAAATCTTAATTAAAAACAGCAAGCTTTGTGACATTTTAATTTGCACTATTTCTATTTCCACTTCACTAGCTCTGCAGTAGACTTAAAGACCAACAGCTCACAATCATGGCAGCCACCAGAGCTAGAAGAATGGATTTGCAGCTACTTTAAAGCCTCCGTCTCAGAAAACTGTCATTATATGCCTAGGCTGGCGAGTCCTTGGAAAAGCCCACTTATAAGGCTGTCTTTATCTAACCTAATTCTGAGCTTGTTCAGTGTTCACTGACAAAAACAATTAGACACAATTTCATAGCTGCCTGATGTGGTAAATAACAGCATTACAAGGAAATCTAAATAGTACACTAGGAAGAATCTATTTAACCAAAAAATCACAATAATGGGGAAATAAAAGACAAAAATGATAGACATAAATTATACATTATTAGTAATTTTAATGGGATTTAATACCACAATTATTGCAGAGATTTACAGAGAATACAAAATATAATCTACAAGAGATACGCTTTAGATTCAGACATAAAAAAGTTAGTAGAAAAAAAAAATACATCATATAAACAGTAACCAAAAAAGAACTGGAACAGTTATACAATCACAGATAAATTATCCTTAAGACAAAAAAATGCATATTTTCATGCTAAAATGTTCATCCCATTAAGAAGACATAACAATTATATATGTACCTAACAACAGAGGCTTAAATTGCATGAAACAAAAGCCAAGAGAACTGAATAGGAAAATAGGTAATTCAATAATATTTGGAGACTTCACATGTAAATCAATAGTGGACATAGTAACTATACAGAAGATGGAAATAAAAGATCTGGATAATGCCAAAATACGAGACCTAGTAAACATCTATAAAACATTCCACTAAACACATTCTTCTTAAGTACATTTAAACATTCTCCAGGATATACTATATGATAGGTCAAAATATAAGTCAATAAATTTGAAAGGATTGATTAGATCATAATATAAATCAATAAATTTGAAAGGATTAAAGTCATACAATATATGTTTTTTGCCAGGCCAGGGTGATGCACACCTGTAATCCCAGTACTCTGGAGGCTGAAATGGAAAATCCTAAATTTAAGGCCAGCCTGCGCTACATAGGGAATTTGAGGCCAGTCTGAGGTACCGAGTGAGACCCTGTCTCAAAACAAGAAAAAAGTATGCTCTTCAACTACAATGAGACTAAATTAGAAACCTGTAACAATAGAAATTTGGAGAATCACAAATAGTTTATGAAAAATAAATAGCCTACTTAGCTGCTAAATAACCAGTGAGTGAAAGATACTACAGTAAAATTAAAAACATACTGAGATGAGTAAAAATAGAAAGTAAAAAAAGTATGGGATGCAGCAAAAGCATACTTAGAGGGAAATTTATAGCTATTAATGCTTATGTTGAAAAAAAGGAAGAACTCAAGTCAATAATATAATCTTCCAATATGAGTTAAGTAGAAAAAAAGAGCAAATTAAACTCAAAGTAAGCACAAGAAAGAAAAAAAATTGGATATAAGTAAAAGGAAGAGAAAATAGAAAAATACTGGAAAAAAAAAATCAACAAACCGGAAGATGGTTCTGGACACATTATTGAAATCATAAATGAAAAAGGAGATACTGTTACCAACCTCATACAAATAAAGGTACCCTACACCACAAGCAACCTATATTAATAATAAGATCCAAGGTTTAAACCATCAAATTATACTATCAAAAGCAAATGTTTGATTAAAAAAAACATTCCACAAATATTTATATTTTTTGAGGCGAGTAGGGTCTGGCTTCAAACTGTTGGCAACGCTCCTGCCTCATCTTTCCATGTGTTAAAATTACAGGTGTGAGCTGCCACACCCAGCTTTACTCTAAATATTTTGCATTACAGACTAAAGATTAACAAGAGTAACATCTAGCGTTTAAACAACTTTTGCAAAGACAGAAACAATTGTACAAATTAAAGATTAAACAGTAATCAGGAAAATTTTCACATCTGGAAATGCTAAATTGTCAAGGATTTCACCTTGGTGAATTATCTCCTCCACCAGCTCCCACAGACCATAACTCTTCTAAGGAGGAGAAACAGAGTGGATGGTACTTGTTACCAAATGCTAATAATTCTGGGTAAGGGTCAGAGTGGGGCAGCTTTCTAGAGAAGGTGGGAAACCTTAGAGCAGTGACCTTACTTGGTCTACGATGATCTCTTTCCTCAAATTCCTATCCCACATTTTTGTGTGAGGTAAGTTAATTCTTTCTCCTTGAGATCTTACACCTCTTTTTCCTGCCAACAGAATTATCTTTCCCAAGGGAAGTATTTGCAGGCAATAAATTTGCTTTCTTAAACTAGTCACACTACATTCCTTAGTCTCCATTCTCTCCAAATGTTCTAGTTTTTCTCTCCTTCCTCCACTTACCCACTCAATCTACATAATTTATTACCAAACAAAGAACTACAAAAGATGCTCAAGTCAATATAAATAAAGCACCAGGGCACTATGCACCGCTTGTAACATCACTTTTGTTCTGTCAACATGTGAGTGTCTAGAAATCTTTACAGAAAGTAAAGGGCTTTGAGTTTCTAGCTATCAGTCTCTATTTCCCTGTGGAAAAATGTAGATATACATTTTTATGGGATGCAAGAAAGTTTTCATCTAAATGTCATTAAACAGGATAAAAATAGATTCTCACACATGCAAAGAATATCTAAGTGGGACAACAGGCTGTGATGAATCTGCAGTGCTTGTAAGAACTCCATCAGATTCAAATCCTAAAAGCCATTCTACCCTCATATACACACCTATCTCAGCTATTCTGATAGTCCATTTTATTTTGTAATTCCACACAACTCATTGCTTTCTTACTACAATTGTGTGGCAATGCCTGCACATGAACAGTGAACCTCCATACAAAACTCAGTGAACCAACACTCGAGAAAAACCTTCACAGCTGAAGCAAGAGTCTACTTGCTTTGCCAGGGGTACCTGTTCTGCACAGAGCAAGGGTCACCCATTGGAATGCCCAGAAATTGCTGCCATTTTCAAGAAAGAATGAAGTAGTCTGGTGAATGAGAATCCAAGAGTGAGTCACTGCTCAGTTTTAGGCATTTTCTCTCCCTCCATGCCCCAGGGAGCACTTTTCTCTTGCTTTTCCCTCTTTTAATTGGCTCAAACTTGCACTCCAGAGTCAGTTTCTCTCTCACTCTCCACTCTCACTTTTTCAAATAACTTCTGCCACCATTTTTTGCTTGGCTCATTCAATTCTTTGTCTGAGATGAGAAGAACCTGGAATTTAACTCCAGAGGACAAATGAGCAATCTAGACCTGGTAACGTTGATTTGGTGAGCCACTTTCAGAAGGAGCTACCAGGTAACAATAACACATCTCACTTTATGAGGGTCCTCACTCATTCCAAACTTGTACTTTTTTCTGCCAAGTAAGTCTTTTTTATCCCTCTTACTGATGTGTTCTGAAAAATCCTCTTTTTCTGTAACAAGATTAAGAGAATCTATTCTGTGTCTGGGTGATTTTATTATAGGCAGTTAAGTTAGATACAAATTAATATACAGTCAGATGGGGCCTAGGCTCTTAAAGAAATCAGTGAAAGGTGGAGCCATCAGAATTCTGGCTGGAGGCCCATTCAAATAAGGCAAGGCCTCCAGCTGGGCGTGGTGGCTCACACCTGTAATCCCAGCACTTGAGAGGCTGAGGCAGGAGGATTGTTGTGAGTTTGAGACCAGCCTGGGCTACAAAGTGAGCTCAAGACCAGCCTGAACTGGATAGTGAGACCCTGTCTCAAAAAAAGAAAACATAAATAAATAAAAATAAAAAAGATTAAAAAAAAAAAGAAGAAGAAGGCAAGGCTTCATGATAAAATCACAGTGGCATAGTGGCATACTTCCATACTTTCCTATGGGATAAACTGAACTGTAATTAATACCACAGAGTCCACCTAATGCAGATAGGCATCAGACACTGACCAGAACACCCGGACCCATCCTTTTTCCAAAATGATCCTGGTTTAGAAGTCATAAATAAGCCAAAGTTAATGGTATCAGTCATATAACCTTGCTATGTGCCCCCTCCTATACTGGATCATTATAGGAGCTAAGTGGCTATGCTTGTAATCCTATAGATTGGTTATAGTTTGACCAGATTAATGAGGACTGAGGCCTAATTGATCTCTCCAAATACAAAGGAGAAAGGCACCAAGCCACGATCCTTTGGCAGTGTATAGACAGCTGGCACACTGCAAATTCCAGGGAAAGGTCAACACAGCTGAGATCCAGTTGTTTACCTGATCGTATACTAAGGGGTAATAGGAAGCAGATGAATCATAGGCTACTCTATTTGTTTGCTCCTGTATCTATGTGAATAAAAACAAGGTAAGTTAAATGCTCAGAGCTCTACCCCAGAGAAGCAAGAGCCTCCAGGCCCCTCTATCTAAATTAATTTGATGTCTTTTTGTTTTTTATTCTTGTTTACCCCTTAACTCCCTACCCTGGTCAGAGCCAAACTTACAGGTTAGTTTCCTACACCACATTGTACCCCATTGTGACTGGTGTATAAATAACCCTTGACAAAGGCCCTAGGTGGCAACCTGCCCAGGACCTCTCCTGTCCCTCAGGAGCTATTCCTAATCCTCAATACATTTTTCCTACTCTTACCAGGCTTGGTGGAGGACACCTGTAATTCCAGCACTTGGGAGGCTGAGTTAGGAGAGTCACCATAAGTTTGAAGCCAGCCTGGACTACATAATATAGCAAGACCCTGTCTCAAAAGAAAAAAAAAATTTTTTCCTACTCTTAATCTCCTTTGTGCTTTGGAATTCATTCTGCAATTTCAAGGGGCATGAACTTGGGACATCTGACATCTGGCCAGTAGAGAATAACATTTCTCCTATATGAATTTGAGGTCCCTATCTCTTTGTTGGAGAATCTCCTCACACTCATCTGAGAACAAGTTCTACTTACTAAATGTATGACCAGGAACTAAACTACTGCTTGAGAGTTTGATCTCTACTTGTTTCTCACCTACGTCACAGTGGTTGAAAGAATTAGATGAGAAGTATACCTAGCACTTCATTTGGCATAAAGAAAGTCCTAAACTAATGTTTGTCTTCTTCCTCATCGCTCAAGAGATGCCTCATCTCCCTAGAAAGCAAGGCTAGAAAGCAAGATGCCTCAGGTTTCACAGGAAGAAGGAAGGGACTTCAGTTTCCAAGAACACTAAAATTTTCCATATGTAATCGCACTGGTCAGCTGTGAACAGTTTCTCAAAAGAGAGAAAACTTGGCTGTTGTCAACTGTCAAATAGGTAATTATATAACTGAGCCAACAGGAACCAATACAGTGATGTCAGACTCAAAAATAATTACCAATGATAAATGTTTAAAGCTAAACTTTCCCATGTAAGTCTAATTTCAACTAAACATCAGTTTCTTTTTTCTGTTTCTTTTCCTTTCTTTCACTTTTTTTAATAACTGAGATGGAAAACTGCAAGAGGAATCTCAGAAAGGGGCTCGAGCAAAATAAAAACAATAGACTACTGCTTTGGGAGAAGGATTTAAAAGAGAGAACTAGTTAGCTATAAATATAAGGGCTAAATAGGATTTGGAATTTGCACATTCTTCTGTCTTAGCACTTGTCATATTGTTACTGGGGCCAGGTCAGAGGCCTAAATCTGCAGGTCTCAACTGACTGGATTCAGTAATCCATCCCCATTAGGAGTAAGACAATATAAAATACAATAAAGAAAAATGAACTCCATCAAGGCAGACTAGGAGAAAGAACAACTGCAGGCTGCTGAGAGCATTCACCTAGATTAGTAAGTACATGGCTGCATTAGGTGGTAACAACCCACCTATGACAAGAACACAACCTGAACAATAGCAGAGAGTTGAAATGCAGAAAGATGGGAGGCTAGAATAAGAAGTGAAGCTATTACAGGCAGCTAAATTACAAAAAACTAAACATACAGTACAGTCAAAAAGGAACTGGGAAGAAGACAAGATGGCCGATCAGTGAGCAACAAAATACAGAGCCTCCCGGGAGAAACAACTCATACGCCAGAATAAAACACCCTGGAGAGACCCAGACAGATGGAGATGGATCCTCTTGACACAGGAAGAAATTAAAACGTAAAAAAGCTCGTCAAATATGTCAGGACTACAAATGAAACAGCTAGAAATTACAAGACACAGAGTTTTCATTCATGGCTACCTGCCAAGTTTGCAAAGGCTTGAATCCATGGCAGCCGGCAGAGCTGCCCAAACTCGTTCCTGCTGCCACTCACAGGAAGCACAGCAGCACTGAAGTTGGGGCTTGGTGAGCCCAAAGGAGAGCGGAGCCGGCAAAGGAACCTTCATTAATCAGTGCTGGGATTGGGACTACCCACCCCCTGCCACGGGAATGGCGCGATCAAATGGACAACATGTTGGAATCTGGCAGGAGGAGACTGGGAACAACAGTGACTTTAGTTGGTTCCTCCCTCCCCAAAGCAGATTCGTGGGATTTGGTTAGACTGGGCTGCACCCCTGGCCGGAACCCGATGAGCCATCCCAAATCGATTCCCTGTACCTAGCAAGCACTAACTGGGGGAAGGCCTCTGCAGTTTGGTTGGCCCAGTGGAGAGGGGCAGGCATAGGCAGCCGCTGCTTGCACCTCAGTGATAAGAGCAGTCAGGAGAGGGCAGAGTTCCCTCACCAGCATACTTCGGAGGAAACGTGGCCAACAAGGAAGGGGGTTGGGACCTGCACTGTAACCCATGTGGAGGAAGCCAGGACCATGACAGGAGAGAGGCAGGAGGAGGGCCCCAGCCCAGAACCCTGAGAGCCCTGATCCAGGAGAGGGAAAAACAAGGGAGACTGAGGGCAGCAAACACACAACAGCAAACATGGCTTCAATGGACATTAACAGATATCTTTGGGACCTTGTAGACGAGCTCAAAACTGAAATATTAAGTCAGGTAAAGCAAGATATGAGTAGAGTAATAAAAGAAATGCTCTCAGGGAGTATCTCTCAGGAAGATACAGATGGAAGAAGGGAGGAACACAAAAAAAGGAGAGAAACATTTGATAAAGAATATAAAGAAAATATAGAATACATGAAGCAAATTCAAAGAGACTACCAGGATATTAAAAACTCCATTGAAAGCTGGCAAAATGCCTTAAAAGAAACTAAGGATAGACTATTAAAACTTGAAGACAAGGCCGGGGATTTAGCTCAGCTGCATAAGCACTTAACTGGCAAACACGCAGCCATGAGTTCAATCCTTGGTACTGATAAAAAAAAAAAAAATTGAAGACAAGTTTGCCATGTGTGATCATGAAAGGAAAGATCTCTTAAAAATAATAAGGAAACAGGCAGTAACAATACAAAGGCTAGAAGATGACAAGAGAATCTACAATTTAAGAATAAGAAATGTGAACAAAGAAGCAGGATTACATACAGGTGAATTAAAAAGGCTATTCACAGAAATAATTAAGGAAAACTTCCCAAGCATGGGAAAAGAAAATGACACTTGGTTATGTGAGGCATACAGAACTCCAGCCACCTACAACCAAAACAGAGCTACACCCAGACATATAATAATCAAGATACCAAAAATTCAATATAAAAACAGAACATTAAAAGCCATCAGAGAAAAGAAACAGATTACCTATAAAGGTAAGCCCATCAGAATCACGGCTGACTTCTCAACACAGACCATCAGATCAAGAAGAGGTTGGGGCGAAGTGTTCCAAGCCCTGAAAGAAAATAACCTCCAGCCCAGATTGATGTACCCTGCAAAACTGTCACTAGAAATTAATGGAGAAACAAGATGCTTCCATGACAAAGAGGAACTGGGCGACTTTGTGACCACCAATCCAACACTAGAGAGAATACTGAAGGACATTTTAGAGAGAGAGAAAAAAAATACCAGGATTTTAGGAACAGTGGCAGAAAGGCCTCAATGAGTGGGGCAGGCAGTAGAATGAAGGAGAAAAGTAGACAAACAGGCAGAAAAATAGCATAGCAGAAATGAGGCAGAGAAGGATAACTAGAATCTCTAACATAGATGGCCTTGATATACTATATTGTTAGTAGTGCACCAGGATTTAAAACCCACATTACTCACACTACTCTGCTTAGATGTATTATATTCTGTTCCAGTCATTCTACCTGTACTAGATTTGAGGGTACAAACAGTAATCCCGAAAATAACAGGATATAGTACAGTAATCATCTTTAATTTCCTATTAAGTCAATCTAAAGCTCTGTAAAACCTACAGACTGATTACTATGACTGATTGTAATCGAATCTGGTTTGTTAGATCGCTGTTTTGTATTGATAGATTTTATTCAAAGCTGTTATGATTGATAGTATCAAGTCTGAGAGTATAAGCAACTGCACTTAAGATGACAAGATTCACTAGAATACCCACTCTGGTTTGATTATTACCCACCTTTGAAGTTTTATACTGTCTACGATGTTTTATTTTTACTAATATTGTTATGTACTGCTATATTCAATTAACTGCTATATTCATTTATGCTTGATGATATAGGCAATTCTATTGACGATAATAAGAAACAACACAGTAATCACTGTAGATCACCTTATACTGTGGTTTTACACAACTTTTTGGTTTCATGTTTTTATAGGAATTTGTTTTGTTTTGTCTTACTAAATTTTGTTTTTCCCTCTAATACAGAAAGAATAGAAATACATGTGGAGACTCATGCATGCGTAGCTGTTTACACTCTCACTGTTTGACTATATATCTACTTTGTATGCTTTAAATTTTTAATTTGAACAACTATTTCTAAGAGGACAATATGTAATTTATCAACTAGTGATTTCTTATTGTTTATCTTTTTTCTGAAATTCTGTATTATCTCTACCCTTTACATGCTTTTTTTTTCCTCTTTAAATAAAAATTAAAAAAAAAAAAAAAAAGGAACTGGCCTCTCAAAGAAGTCACCAGGAAAGATAATGACATCAGAATTGTGACTGAAGGCACATCTGATGAAGGCAAGGCCTCAAGATAAATTCATAACGGCCAGACTAGCCTACTTCTCCAAGGGATGAACACAAACTTGAGATTATACCGTAATTTGCACTTAGTCCGTTAAGCACAGATACACATACGACATCCAGATGGGTGACCAGAACATCTGGACCCATCCCTTCCTGTTTTAGAAGACACAGATAAGCCAAGGCTAATGATGTTATCCATATGCCCTTGCTATCATCACTTCCTTATTGGATCAATACTAGCTAAGTGGCTATACTTATAATCCTATAGGTTGACTATAGTTTGATCAACTGTAATTTTGCTGTATAAATTACCCCTAACAAAGGGCCATGGTGGCAACCCACTTTTGGGGCCCCTCCTGTCTCTCAGGTGCTATCTCTCAATAAACCTTTCCTACTCTTAACCTCTATTGTTCCTAGAATTCATTCTGTCATTTTCGGGGACATGAACTTGGCACATCTGACATCTAGTAAGTTGGGGGTTTTCTTTCTCCTATATCAAAGCTACCACTCTACCTTTGTACTTTTCAGTTTGGCCATTGAGCCATTTTGTGAATCACCCAAAATGCTTCAACAGAAGAAACTCCCAGCAGTGAAAGTCAGCTTAGTGCTTGCCTAAACCACCATCAATCTGAGGGCAGGCTGAAGCCAGGGGCAATCCTGCTGGGTCATGGGTACCCAGAGACTGAGACTCTTGTGCAAGGGAAGGTCTCCTTGGCATTGGTTGCTGTGGGAATCTTAAGTCAGAGAGAAAAATAGAGGACTGTGGTGGGGCTACAAGTTGCAATCACCAACCCAGCCTAGGTTCAGGGTTTCATCTCTATATCATGGGGCACTGAGGTGACTGTGACCCAGAAAGCGACTTCAGGGGACTTAAGCAGAGAAAAAAATGGCCAGCACTAGGTTGTAAGAGACAGTACAAATGGTCCTGTTTTGTCCCTTCCCTCTTCCTCCTTCCTGCACCAGGTACAGAAGTAAGTACAAGTCTGACAGAAATCTGGAGAATCTTGACAGTTGGGTTGCATGAGAACAGAAAGTAGAGAAAGAATACAAGATTAGTACTAGCTGAGACTTTCTCTTTCCCAATCCTTGGAGGCTGAAATCATGAACTAGTAGAGGAAATGCACCATTACTGGTAGCCTAGTGAGCCAGTGGTAAGAGAGGAGGATGGGGCAGAGCTTGTTATAGAGGCCAGGTAAAGGAGTTGAACTGGGAACCCCAAGCTGGGGGCCACCAGAGACAGTGGCTCCGGCTGCACTCAACGATCCCTGAAAATACTTAGGCTCCTCAACATGGTGGTCTTCAGTCAGCAGTGTTGGCAAACTGGGCAGGGATGGTCATCCTAACCAACAGAGCAGGATAATTTTCCTCTTTTTTATTCATTCATTCATTCATTCATTCATGTATCCCTTTTCTCTCTTCTATTTTTCACTTTTTGCTTTTTTCTTGTCTACTGACATTTTTGTATATAATAAAGTTTGGTCTTCCTGTGTATGTATATAAATGTATAGCTATATGGTTAGTTTTCTGCTTTAGCATCATAATATTCTACATTTTTTAGAAATAGTTCCCATACCAAAGATGGCTTCTTAAGGATATCTAACTTTCATTTAACAACTGGATACAAATCCCTTATCTCTTCTCTTATCACTATCTATATTCCCCTTCCTTGCCCAACTTTCCTCTATATCTCTTCACATACTATATTAGCCACTTTCCTATTGCTAGGACAAAATGTCTCATACTCACAACTTAAAGGAAAAAAGGTTTATTTGGCTCATGGTTTCAGAATAGTCAGTTACGGTTAGCTGGCTCCACGGGAGAAACAGCATGGTAGAAGGGTACAGGGAGGGAAGCTACTCAACCCATGGCATCCAGGAAGGAGAGAGTGGAAAGGAAGCTGGAGATAAGAACATGCCCTTCCAGATCACATCCCCCAAAACCTTCCTCCAACCAGGCTCCATAAATCCACACATTTAAACAGCATATCCACTGGTAAGAATAGTGTCTCTATGATCCAATCAACTTCCAAAAGCCCTACTTCTGAATACATGAGACTTTTGAGAGACATTCTGAATCTAAACCATAACACAATATTTTTCTGTCTCTATTCTCCCCTTTTTCTTTCTTTCCTTTTTCTCTCTTTATAACTTTCCCTCTCTTCTCTATATACATTATCAACATTGATCTAAGTATCATTAACGTTTAATTTTCTCTATCTTACTATCTTTTACTTCTTTTCTGACTTTTCCTGAGGAAGCCAAATTTGGAAGTAGAGTCTTTTTAAAACCAGTTCTCAATTAGTCAGTCAACTTCTCAAGTAGTTACTCCCTCCTTTCATAGCACCACTAAGAGCATCCAAAAAAGACCTCATGGAAATGTCTCATGGAGATACAACCAAAATCCAGTGCACATCACAAAGATAGTCACTTCCAAAAAGACTCCTGCAACACAGCAGAAGAAATATCTTTCTAAAATGAGCTACAAACCTCAACAAAGAAACACAGCTAAAATGAGAAAACAAGGCAACAAGATGCTTCCAAATATACACAACTCCCCCAACAGCTAACCTCAAATATTAAAGCAGGCAAAATTCATGACAAAAAATTTTTAAAACTATTAAAATGATCAATGAGATAAAAGAGGAAAATAAGCAACTAAATGAATCAACAACTAAACTGAATAATGAGTTCAAAGAAAAAACAAGTTAAATGAATTAAGGAAGGCAATCCAAAATATTAAAGATTACTTCAATGAACAGACAGAATTTTTTTGACTTTTTTTTATTTTGAAGAGAACAAAACCAAACAAAATAAAATAGAATACAATCAATCAAAACAAAACAATTAATGTGATGCAGGGCTTCAAAACAAGATAAAAAGAAATCAACAACGGCTACCATAATGCCTCTTGTTATCTTCAAAATAGCTGCCCATACCATCACACATAATAAAATCAAACAAAACAGAACAGAATAAAACCAACCAAAACAAAACAATGAAAGCAATCCAGGACTTCAAAACTAGGTAATAGGAAATCAACAATGGCTACTATAACATAATTTGTTACCTTTGAATTAGCTGCCAGTGCCATTAAGTATAACAAAATCAAACAAAACAAAATCAAAGAAAACAGAATAATGAAAACAATATAGGGCTTCAAAACAAGATAATAGATTAACAATGGCCACTGCCTTCCCTTTTTAGACATTTCCTCCCCTTTAACCGTATCTATTGTGCATTTTGGATTCAATAACTCCTTCAGTTTTTTATACTAGGGAGACAACATGATGTTCATCCATTTTACTCTGAACCATTTCACCCATAAGCATATGTTGTATCCATTCACCCACAACAGCCTTGAGGTTATCTTTATAGCTGAGTAGCTTTCCACTGTATAAAAATCTTTCTTATCCATTCTACAGTTAATGGGCAAGCTACCTCTACTTTTTTTCTGGTTCCCTACCACACAGAGCATTGTTTTCTCTCCCTTGACTTTTGGTCTGTGAATTTCCTTTCGAGTTAAATGTGTTTCTTGTACAAAGCATATTGATGGATCCTGTTTCCTGATCCACTCTGCCTGTTTCTTTTTTATTGGTGAATTGAAGCTATCTACATTAATGGTTATGGCCAACACACACTGGCTCAACTCTGCCTTGCTATTTTCCTGCTTTTGGCTGCCTACTATTCCCCACTGTTCAGCTGCTTGCCCTGCTTGGTGATCTCCCTCTGCCGCTGTTCCTAGAACCATGGTCATTTTTATCTCTCTCTAGAATGCCCTTCAGTATTCTTGGTAGGGCTGGTTTGGTGGTCATGAATTCCTTCAGTTGTTCTTTGTCATGGAAGTCAGATAGAATATTTTTTTAAAGAATCAAGCAAAAATCCTGGAAATGCAAAACTCAGTAAGTCAAGCAAAAAACTCAACTGAATATCTAAAGCAGTAATATCAACCAAAAGAATATCAGGAGTTGAAGGTAGACTTGAAGTGCTAGAACATTCAGACAGGATCAAAAAAACAAGAATATAAAGCACTGATAGACCTTGAAAGAGTTCCTGGATAGAAACAAAAAAAAAATTAAGTTATATCAGGTGTAGGTACAAATTCTGTATGTTAAATGTGATCATTATGTATACGTAAGATTTTCCAGTACATTTAATTTAAAAAAAAAAAAGAGTTCCTGGATAAGAGTTCCTGGATAAATCTAAAAGAAATAACTGAAGGTTTACTGGCCTAGTAGATGATGTAGATAAACAGGTTAATGACTTTAAAATGTATTCACTGAAATTATAGCAGAAAATTTCACACAACTGGGTCATGAGACTGATACCCAGGTAAAGGAGCCAGCCAGACCTCCAAATAGATATGATCAACAAAGAACCTCTCCACAACATATCATAGCCAAAATATTAGAAAATCAGAACAAAGAAATACTGTTAAAAGCTGTCAGAAAGAAGAGCAAAATAACTTATAAAGACAAACCCATCAGAATAACAAGAGATTTTTTCAGCAGAAATCTAAATGCCCAAGCAGGATTACAATGAAGTCCTTCAAGCCCTGAAAGAAAATAATTGCCAACCAAAATTAGGATATCTAGCAAAGCTATCCTTCAAAACAGGAGAAACAAAGACCTTCCATGATAAGTATAAACTAGAGAAATTCATGACCACTAAACTAGCACTGCATAAAATTCTTCAGGGACCAAGAGATGGAGGGAAGGTATACACACAAACTGAAAGTAAAAACATAGAAAGTAATACTCCAAGCACCTAGAGCCTGAAAGCAAGCAAGAATAACTATATTCCTATCTGACAAGGTAGACTTCAAACCAAAACTGATCAGAAGACATAAAGAAGGCTACTATGTATTGCTAAAGAAAAAAATTCAACAAGAAGAGGTAACAACTGTAAATATATATACGCTGAACATTGGCACCTCCAATTTCATAAACGAATACTACTCAATATAAAAGGGTAGACAAATAGTTAAGATAATTATACTACTGATTTCTCTGAGTTCACTGAAGAGAAAGATTTGTAGCAGTATTGTTTGGACAACTGAATGCAGATGTCTTGTGCTTTAGGTGAATGATTTGGGGATGACAATGAGCAATGTATGTACCATTGTTGCCTCCTGAAAAAAAAAAAAGCATAGACAGCATAACATTCATAGCAGAAGATTTCAACACCCCATTATCAAAAAAAAAGGTCTACTAGACAAAAAAAAAAAATCAACAAAGAAACATCACTATTAAACTATACTATAGGTAAACAAACTTAACTGATATTTATAAGTATTTTATCCAACAGCAGCAGAATATACTTTCTTTTCAGGACACCACACAACTTTCTCAAAATAGACCACATTTCAAGCTAAGTCTCAATAATTAAAAAAAAAAAAACTAAAATAATCACATGCATCCTACAAGATCACAATAGAGGGAAAGTGAGAATCAACAGCAAAAGAAACCACAGAAATTACATAAAACACATGGAGTTTGAATAACACTGTTAAACCATCAACAGATCACTGAAGAAACTTAAAAGATCCTATAATCAAATGATATAGAAACATTACATATAAAATCTGTGGAGCACAATGAAAACAACTCTAGGAGGGAAGTTTAGAGCTATGTGTATCTACATTAGAAAAAAAGACCAAGCCCAAATAAGTAACCTAATGATGCATGTTGAGGTCCTAGAAAAGTTAAAAAAAAAAAAAATCAAACTCAAAACCAGTAGAATGAAATAAATAAAAGTAGAGTGGAAATTAATGAAATTTATTTAGAATTTATTTTTTTGAGACAAGGCCTCATACATAGTCCAGGCAGCCTCCAACTCTTGGTGATCCTCCTGCCTCCTGAGTGCTGGGATTACAGGTGTACGTCACCACAGCTGGCTAGAGTTTCTACTTTGAAAAAATAAGTAAGATTGAGAAGCCCTTAGCCAAACTTACCAAAAGAAAAAGATTAATAAAATTAAAAGTGAAAAAGGTGAAATTACAACAGACACCAGTAAAGTCTAAGTCATCACTATATTGCCCTTCAGCACATAAGGTAAGCCACAGCAACAAGAACAGCATGATGCGAGCACAGTAACAGAACCGTAGACCAGTGAGTAGAAGACACAAACAAACCCAAATACGTACAACCTTTGATTATTTTTTTTAGTACAAGAAATGGTATTCAGCGTCTTCACACTGAACTATATACTCAGCCATTCATTCATTTACCGTTTTGTTTGTTTGTTCATTCATTCATGTATTGGTTTCCTGAGATAGGGTTTTACGTATGTATGTAGTTCAGGCTAGTCTTGAACTCACTGTAGCTGAGGCTAGCCTCAGTGATCCTCCAACCTCAGCCTCCCAAGTGCTGGGAATACAGGGTTGCACCACTACACCTCAGCTTATTTTCTATTTTAAAACAAGGTGTCATTGAGTCACTCAGTTAACCAAGCTGAACTGGAACTTGCAATCCTCCTGTTTCAGCCTCCCAAAGTGCCAGGATTATGGCATACACCACCACACCCAGGCTTACAGTCATCTGTTTTTTGACAAAAGGATCAAAACATAGGCTGAAAAAAAAAAAAAGTCTATACAAATAGTGCTGGAAGCACTGGAGAACCACATGAAGAAAACTGAAAATAGATACTTATTTTTTACCATATACTAAAATCAAATCAAAATGGATAAAAAACCTAGATATAAAACCAGAAACATTAAAACTGCTGGAAAACAACATAGGAGAAACACTTGTAGCCACAAGCCCAGGCAATGTAACATTGTTGCCTCTGACCTGGAAAGGAGTCCAAAAGCACAGGAAATAACAGCAAGAATCAACACATGGGCCTATATCAAATTTAAAAGCTTTTTGCATGGCAAAGGAAACAGGATGAAGAGTCAACCCATTAAATGGTAGAAAATCTTTGCTAGCTACTTATCTGAAAGAGGATGAGTAACCGGAATCTATAAGCTGCTTTAAAACATTAACCCCCATAAAATGATGAACCCAATAGAAGTAGGCAATTTAACTAAATACACTTCTCAAAAGGAATTCAAATGGCCAAAAAGTGTATGAACCGTTTATCGTCAGAGAAGTGCAAATTAAAATTAGATTAAGATTCCATCTCACCTCATCAGAATATCAAGAAAACAAAAACCATACTGAACGCTATGAGGGTGGGGGTAGGGGTAGGGAAGGAACCCTCTTACATCACTGGTGGGAATGTAACCTAGTACTACTATTATGGAAGTCAGAATGGCTATTCCTCCAAAGACTAAACACAGAAACAGCATTTGACCCAGATATTCCACATTCCCCCGCCAAATTAGGGTCTGTACACTATAATGGCACATTCACATCCATGTTTATAGTAGTGCAATTCACAATAGCCACACTGTGAAAACAGCCTACATGTGCAGGCCCTCAAGTGGAAGAGAGGCACCTTGTGGTCTTCAGTTGGATACATTTACAGGGCCTTGGGGAAGTCCTTAGGATGGAGTAACTAGAATATAATATAGGCTAGGGTTTTGCCCCTTTGGTAGGCTAAGTTAAAATTCACACCATTTACATGCATTTGAAGCTGAGATCTGCTGTCCTTTTAATAGTGTGCTTTCTGAGGAAAGGAGATGGGGGATGCCCAGAGACAGTGTACAATGCACAAGTCACAGATGAAGGCAGAGGTCTATAGCAGGAAGCACAATTTACAGGTGAAAAGCTTCAAAGATTTCTTCTATTTGGGTCAAACACAAAACAACTTTACGAAGGACATACTAGGGCTGAAATCAATACGAAACATCACTATATCACTAAATGAGGGTAGATCAAAAATAATTTGTCCTAATGAATAGTTATATAGTAAAACTGAGTTTCACAGGCCTTTCTAACTAAATGATTAGATCTAGACAGCAACTCTTCTTGGGACTAAAACTACTGAGAAGCAAAACTGATGGCTCAAAAGTAGACTGAGTGTCTCAGGGTTCCCCAACCTGGTGATGCACCTTTTGTTCAAACAGTCCAGTGCTGAGAGGCAAGAGAATTTCAGAAATACACAAGCAAAGGAATTAATATGCTGAACAACATGCTATACTGGGACTCATTTACATTTAGGACAGTATGTTTTTCTGCAAGTTGTTATATGGGAAATTTGAAATCTGAACAGAGAACCTATTCTATATAAACACTCCAAAAACCTTGTCAGGGACAAGGACTTGGGTTCTACTCATGGTAAAGACTATAAGTGGAAGTCTAGTGAAAGAAAGGCAAAAAGCTTCAGGAAAACTATTCATACTTGAGTCAAAAGTAATTATCAAACTGCCCTTCCTGCCTATGATTTGTGCCTTAACTTTGTGAATTAACAGAAGGAATTAAAATGCTAATGTGCAGTAAGAATGGTCCTTATTTGGCTTTGCATCGGACCAACATACATAAGGAAAGGGAATTGAGAGAGGGAACTTCCACGGACTGTAGAAAAACTGGTGAAAACTGAAGGGACAAAAATAAGCCCTAGACGCAGAGATAGTATCAGTATAAACAAAAATGACAGAATAACTAAAGGTTGCTCCAAGAGGGTGAAAAAAGCTAGAGTAAAAACTTAAGACCACAAGATTAGTCAGATTTGGCCTCCTAAGAAATAGCTTTAGGAGTAAAAAAGAACCGTGTGTGTGCATGCATATGTATGTGAGCCAGTGTATGTGTGCCTGAAACTCACACAACTATGGATGTAGTCTAATTGCCCTGTTCTCCCTGAAGCAGAGAAGAAACATGGATCTGATTTTCCCCATGTAGAGGCTGGCTGTCACAAAAGGGAAACTGGCTGCTGGGAAGGTGCTCTGCCTCCTTGCCACAGGGAATAAAGCTGACTGGAATAGAGCTAAGACAGCACCAAAGCATCTTCTCTTACTAAGAAGGACAATGCTTCTAGCAAAAGGGCTCTTCAGTCCTAGCCTAAATTCTTGTTCTATGAACAGCAACTGAGAGGTGAAAAGTACACAGCATGTCAGCATGCTAGCTGGACACTCCCAGCTAGACTTCATCTGTGGCTGTGCTTAGTACTAGCCACTCTCTTATACAGCCAACTGTTCACTAATTGCTTTTCACATTTATGTGTGACAACACCATGTGCTGGCTTGATTTTTCAGAATATTTGCCAACATAAATACTTCAGCCCAAAATAAAAGAATAATTTAAAACAGGCCTAGTTATCCAATTAGCTAATCATCTCCTATTTACATCTCCAAGTTATTGAGCATTTTCAATTACATATTTTGCCTATTTTTCTCACAACCTGTTTTAACTTACAAATATAACATGATTTTTAAGAAATTAACAATAACCATGATGTGGGGAAAGGAGTATAGACTTCAGAGGAAAGGAAGTCTGAGTTTGGATTCCAGTCTGCCACTTACTAATACTCATCAATAAAATGGCAAAAAATTCATATTTTATGGGCTAGTAAGACTAGTTTTCAATAATTACATTAAAAATGTAGTACAGAGGCACTCAGAAAATTGCATTACAGTGTGTTCAGCACATACTGAACAAAAATCAAAATTCTTATCTGGACATGGTGTTGCACACCTATAATCCTAGCACTTGTAAGCCTGAGGCAGAAGGAGTGTCATGAGTTCCAGGCCAGACTGGAATATAAAGTGAGTTCCAGGCCAGCCTGAACCATATAGTGAAAGCCTACCTTAAAATAAAAAACAAATAAAAAAAGAATCAAAATCAAAATTCTTAAAGGGCTCCATTTCTATCCTAAAGTTAAAATGAAAGGAGGAAATCTCATCATTTATTGCTGGAGAAAGAACAATATGGTGCTGGTTAGAAAGTATCTTCTGCCACATGTAAAGTCATTTATAAAGAGTGTCTTACCAGGAGATCTGCTTCAACGCACTCATTATTCAGTGAACACTTACTAGTCATTCATTAAGCAAGTAGTCCGAACATTTATTGTATAAGGTTCTGGAGATATAACTATAAATAATATAGACTTAGGTCTGCTTCTTAAACAACTTACATTTAGTAGATCCCTTAAGCAGAAAATGGGGGTACTGGTACTATATGAGTCCACAGGAGGAAAGCAACACCAAATCTGGGAGAAAGGTCAAGAAAGGCTCTGTAAAACTGTAACCAAAGGGCTGGGGATACAGCTCAGTGATACAGTGCTTGCCTGGCAAGAACAAGGTCCTGAGATCAATTCCCAGTACCAAGAAAACAAACAAAAAACTCTGCAACCTTTCAAGGAGAAGCCTGAAGGGTAAATGCAGGTCAGCTGAAGGAAACCAGGCATTCCAGACAGACAAGAGTGTGTATGAAGATCCTGAACTAAGACAAAGCTGTAAAGCCAGGAAATAACAAGTAGTTTAGTCTTATTGAAACTTCAGGAACAACCTGGATGAAAAAGTGTGAAGGCAGATAAGACAGAAACAAACTGGAAGTGAAAATATCATTGGGATGAGAAGCAGGAGCCAGATCATAAGGAGTCTCTAAAAGTCATTCCCTCTCAAGAACTCAGACTTAATCCTAGAGACAAAGGGAACTTACTGAGGTTTGGAATGATATAGGTAGATTTGTCTTTAGAAAGATACACATGATGGTTGCAGTATGGCAAGAGAACTCAAGAGAAATCTTTAAAATCATACAGGGAAACTCATCTTGAAAGATAAACCCCTAAAACAAAAAATCCAAAGCAACTGCTTAAAAAATGAAAAAAACTCTGCTGTTTTAAAAACAAAACATTTTCTAGGAAGAGAAAAGTCAGCATCTCCCGAGAACTGGCCATGCTGGGACTAGGAGGATCCAACAAGAAGCCAACCAGCCAGCCTTTCTGGTAAGCTGTGCAACCTGCACAGCTCCCAGGAAGAAAAAAGTCAGCACCTCACATGAACCTATTGACACTCCCCACCCCACAAAGTAACCCACTGGTTCAGAGGACAGGCTGAGTTGATAGCAACTAAGATACACAAAACAACTAAATATTTGTATTGTCTGGTTGATTTTGCAGGGGCCATAGGTCTGAGTATTTCTTGGGAGGATGTCAAAATGCAATATAGCAAATATAGGGGATTTCCTTCTATCTTATTTTTGAAATCCAGTATTGTACACTCACTGTTTTTGCTTTGTTCTGATTGTTTTTGCTTTATTTAATATTCTGCTTTGATTGGTTTTATTCTGTTTTGTTTTTGGTTTGATTTTGCTATACCTGATGGAATGGACAAACTATTGTGGCTAACAAGATATACTATGGTAGCTATTGTTGTTTTCCTAGTATCCTGCTTTGAAATTCTGTATCAATTTTGTTGCTTTTTTTGGTTGGCTTTGTTCTGTTTTGTTTTGTTGGGTTTTACTATCTTTAAAATTTTTTTAAAAATTAAGAATAAAAATAAAACATTTACTTGCAATCTGAGGAAATGTTTTTAAGAGTCCATGGTTACAGTGATCTGTACATGCAGCATAACAAAAGATATAGTTAAGTACTGTCAGGTGTCTTGCTTTCTAGAAACAAGAGGTCCCAATTCATCTTACCCACCCCCACTCCCTCTTAGGCAACTTATGTCAGCTCACTCTTTGTTGTTTATTTAGAGACCAAATTTGTTCAACAAAATAGGAATCTGTCATCAGTCAAGGGAAACTCCTATAACTAGGCCTGCTAATTAAAAAGCTAAATGCTACTGATGAGAACCAGCTCTGATCCCAAGGTCAAATTATTAATCTTAGACATTTGGCCAATAAATAATGAGAGTATCTAAATTAGAAAGACTGAGCCCCAATACAAGTAAGGTATAAACATGAGTATAGGGACCCAATAATTAGAATTAAATGATTCTCTAGATTTGCCTTTTAAAAATTAATTATGCCATTAAGCACTAAATGCAAGAATTAAAATTTCACAGATTTCTAGTTAAATCAAAATGTGGTGAAAATTACTGGCATTTGACCTAATTCTAAAAGAATGTCAGCTGTTTTAGAAATAAACATCTGCTACCTACTTGAAGCAAAACTTATTAGTTTCTATCTGCAAATACAGCCTAAGAAAAACAGGTAGTAGAGGCTTTTTATGTGATAAAATGCTAAAAATCAACTATTAATTTTGGAGAAATCTTGACTACAACTCACAAAAAAAATTTAACAGAAAATAAATATTCCTAAAAATTAAAATATGTACATTTCCAAAAGTATTTTAGGAACACAGATATCTACCATTACATCATGTGCAAATCTCAGAAAATAATACACAACTATTTAGCAGGACACAGTCGAAAGTACCTTTTCTAATGAAGATTAATGCATTATATTCTTTTTCTCATTACAATGAGGGAATCTCAGCTTTCCATATTTTCAAAAATAATTAAATTAACATAATCTTTGAAAATACACCCTGAGTATTTGCAGTTCACCAACTTGCTTACTTTTTTCAAAAAATATCATTTTTAAATTTCTGTATTTTTATTACAATCATTACTATCAGCCAGTGCAAAAGACTAACCGTAAAAAGCAATGCAACAGAACTATCAGATTAGAATCAAGATATTCATCCATCTTGGGGGGGTGGTACTGTACTAAAGACTGAACATTAAGCCTTCACAATGACCTGCATCCCCAGTGCTTTTCATTTTGATACAGGGTCTCTCTAAGTCACTAAGTTGCTCAGGCTGGGCTGGAACTCAGGATCCTCCAGCCACAGCCTCCCACAGTGTGGGGATTACAGGCATGTGTCACGCTGTCCAGGTTCATTCCTTTATTAAACATCTGAGCATTACTGTAGTGCCAGGCAATAGATACTAAAAAAAGAGAAAAAAATTTAATCCCCAAAGAAACACAATACTACACTTCATCAAATTTAAGATATCATTGATTATAAGACAAACTATTAACAAGGAGAAAAAGATGCTTTTAATTCTGACATAATATTCTAAATGAACCACACTAGCCACTCACAGCTTTAATTTTTTTTTCAATCTATTCAGGGAAATTTGGCAATCCTTCCTGTCTTCAATACACTGCTTGACATTGTAAGTGGCAACTTTTTTCACACATCTTGTTGCAAAACAAAATTTTATCCACTTTGGGGTATCTTCTTTCTTAGCTCCTATAAAGAACTTCATAATCACTTTTAAAGAAAAGTTAATATATGATTAATAGCAAATATTATATCACTAATCCCAAACTTATATGTCTCTACTTTAGTTCTGTCCTTTTCTGTGTTCAATAGTTTTTTACTTCTATTTAAATCATACTGAAATCTTTTGAAAATATATTTTAAAGGGATAACATATAGTGTGACACCATGTCCATAACTCAATGGTAACAACATTGAATGCAGTTGTGACTAAGTCTACACATGCACAGGCACTAATAACCTGACAGAATGGGCACCTGATTGATCACAACTGGATGGAAGACAACTGATGATCACACACATTCCAACTCCAAAATACGCAAATAGGAAAAAATATAGGTCTTAGAATCACAGCAATAATACCAGCAAACATTTAAGGAGCACTATGAGCACCATTCTACATATATTAGCTCATGAAAACCTGGAAATGAGGTAGAAGAAGTTGAGGCAAGGTGGATATAATACCTTACACAACATCATGAAACTGGCAAGTGCCCAGGCTCACATCCAAATCCAACAGGGTAGGCCCAGAAACTAAGTTTTTTTGGTTTTTTTTTTTTTTTTTTTTTTTGGTACCGGAGATTGAACTCACAACCTTTCGCTTAGGTGCTCAGGCTACTGAACTAAATCCCGGGCCCCAGAAGCTGTTTTTAACCATCATGCCATACTACCTCTCAAGTAAAGAATTAGTAGCTGCTAGCTTTGCAATCTGAAACAAATCTTAAGAAAAGGGACTCCACTCCTTTTTTTGAAAACGAGGCAGTTGGGGAGGGAGGGGAAAAGAGGCAGTAAAAAGAACTAAGGCTGTCATGTACATATAATAACTGCTAACAGTGACTACAATCATTAAGTACTGCAAACGTGTAGCGATAAACATGTTTTTAAAAGGAAGTGGGACCTGGTCAGAAGAGGTGGGTCACAAGTAGCGCCCTTCCTGGCTCCTCCCTTCCCTCTCTGCTGCTTGACCATGGAGATCTAAGCAGTGTTCCTCCCACCATGCCGTTTCTGCCTGGAAGCCTGCCAACCAGGGTCTGTAAACATGAGTCAAAAAAAAAAAAAAGGGAATTCTTTCCCAGGATCAGAGTAATTCTATAATTCTATAATCTTCTACAGCTGGAACTTTAGTTTTATGCTAGTTTCTCCTTTGGCCAATACATTTCAAAGATCTTCACTGCCATTAACTTATTAATGAAAAACAATGTAACTTTCACTATTTGTCTAAAATAGTACATAAACTGGGTGTGGTGGTACACACCTGTAATCCCAGTACTCTGGAGGCTGAGGCAGGAGAATTACCAAATTGGAAACCATAAAAAGACTTTGTCTCAAAAAAATAAATTAAATTAAAACAAAATGTAATAGATGTGAGTAAGTAGGAAGGCATTTAAGAAAATACCTACTTAAATCCCTACTTTTTGTCTTTAGGGTAATGGCAAAAAGTTGATCATAGACAGAAATGATCCAATCTGTGGGTTTTACTCTGCTATGCACTTAAGTCATGTAAAAGTTTAGTTCAAACAACATGATTTCAATACATCATTTTTATGGCTACTCACAATGCAAAGCCCCTATTCTTACAATTCTGTTCAATGAAGAGAAAACATAATAGATCAATAACAGATGAAAATACTGCAACATTCTCCCCTTGACCCAATTTAAGTGTGGAATTAAATGTGCATCACACACTTGATAACTCTTCTGCCCCAAGGGAGGTCCGCCCTTTGAATTTTCTACAGACCAAGCCAGCTGTTCTTGTTAACTTCCCTTAAGAACACAGCCTCTGAACATCTGGCAATCTGGTAATAACTAAAATAATTCCTAATATTTTACTTTCAACCTGTATGACAGGAGAAGCGTCAATAAGGAAAAGGGAGTAAAATGCACAAGATTTTCAAGGTTTTCATTATTCTCATTTAACTGTCAAATACTGTATCAATTTCAGTCTGACTTAAAATAATCCATCCCAACAGAAATCAGAGAAACATTAAAAAGTTTTCTAGGAACAAAGCAAAACAAGAAATATAAGTAAACACTAGCAAAAGTGGACTTAAAAAGCAGAAAAAGAGGTTCAAAGGAAGTCAGTTCTCGCCAGTCCCCAGGATTTTCCTATTACATACCTTCCCATGTTGCCCAGCCCTTTCGTAACAAATGATCACATCTTCCCACATTTCCAGCTTCTCAAATATTTGAAGGGCTGAACTGGTACATCCCAACTCAAACAGCAAACCTGCAAGTTGGCGCTAAAAAAAACCCCAAGTTAGAACAATTAATACTTCTTGATGCAATGAGAGATTTGTTTCACTTGCAAATATACCCAACCAGCTTTTTTTCTTTTCTTTTCTTTTCTTTTCTTTTCTTTTTTTTTTCTTTTTTTTTTTTTTTTTTTTTTTTTTTTTTTTTTTTTTTTTTTTTTTTTTTTTTTTTTTTTTTTTTTTTTTTTTTTTTTTTTTTTTTTTTTTTTTTTTTTTTTTTGAGGCATAGTATTGCTGTGTAATCTGGGCTGACCTTGAGATCACAGGCCTCAAACTCCTGAGTGCTAGTATTACAAGCAAGGGCCACCATGCCCAGCCCAATCATTATAAGGGCTGCATATGTAATAAATGTATGATTTCTATAGTTCAATCTTTACTAATTAGGAATCTGTAATGATCAAATATTTATATTTACTTCAGCAGGCCTCTTTACAGGGGATGAAAACTTTAAAAAAAAATTTACAAATTCCTGTGTACAGCACCTTGATCAACACTGGAAAGTTAACTAGACTAGGCCTCAATTTTCTTCCCACAAAATTAAAAAACTAGACCAGGTGTATAAGTAACCCTTAGGGATAAAATTCTAGAAAACAGTAGAACCATACCTATTCTATAGGTGGACATAGGGACGGGGTTTTATTTACACTAGGATTCTTCATGCCCTCAGATAGTAGCCAGATGCATCTCACATCATAAAGCATCAAATAAACACTTTCTTGTAACTTCTGAAAACAACTTAGTTGAAAGGTTTATTCTTTGGCAGAAAGACTTTTAAGGACTTTTAAACATAAAAAGTTTGGCAGAAAGACCTTTAAGGACTTTTAAACATATAAAGTTATTTTAAAAATGAAAGCATTTATGATTCTCCTATGACTTAATTCTAGGATTCGACCTAATATATATAGTTCTAAATCTTTTTGAAAATATTTTAAAACTCTAATATCACTTTAATCAAAACAGTAATTTGGGAGGGGAGTGTAAAGCAGCAATTGAACTCAGGACCTTGCACTTGCCTGGCAGGCACTGTGCCACTGAGCTAAATAAAGCCTGGCCCTTAGTAATTTAACATGGTTCTCAATTCACAGTTAGACACTTTTACTATTTTCACAGAAATATTTGAAAATTTAAACATAAGTTGAAATTATTATTTTCTAATGCATTAACATTTCTACTGCAATGAGAATTATTTTCCACATCCAAGAACAAAAGTACCTGGATGGCCCAGTGAGGTGGTACTTGACAGCAATAGAAAATCTTCAGTCGTTCCAACACAGATGTAGTTTTATCTTCAAATTGGTCTGCAAGGGCCTGAAGAACACATATAATAATCAGAATCCATAGGTGAAATAATATTTTAATATGAAAAAAATTCCTATTGTAAAAGTTATACAAAAGCATATATAAGCAATAAAGAAATCACTTCGACAGGTTGATAAAGTGTAAATTTTTTCTAGTTTCTTTAAATATTTAAAAAACTTTAACCAATATTTACATAAATTTTTTTTTAAAAAAGCAGGGGGAGCTGGTGATGTAGTTCATGGAAAAGAGTCCTGTATTTGAATTATATGCTGGAAAAAAACTAAGTAAATAAAAAGAAAACTTTTGCTGGGCATGTTGGAGTGAAGGCTGAAGCAGAAAAATTGAGCTAAGTCTGGGGAAGTTAAGGAGATTCTGTCTCAAAATAAAAAAGTTTCAAAAGGTTTTGTGCATATAGTTCAGTGTGAAGGGGCAATCCCCAGAACCACAAAATAATATTGATAAATAATAACAATAATAAAAAAAACTGCTGAGTGTGATGCAATACACCTGTTAGCCCAGCATTCAGGAAGCTGAGGCAGGAGGATCCTCACAAGTTTGAGGACAGCCTAGGATACACAGTGAATTCAAGCCAGCCCAATGAAACCCTGTCTCAAATAAACAAACAAATAATTAACTAAAAAATGGAAAACAAATAAAAATTAAGATATTCCTAAATAATCCTTCGGGGAACTAGCCTTATTGATAAGGCTTTTTATTTACTCTTTTCCCTAGTAGTACTCAGGATTTAACCCATGGATACATTACCACTGAGCTACAGCCCCAGGGGACTTATGTACTGAAACAATAAGAATACTGATGTACTGAATTCTTGAAGGTTGCAACTAGAAGACCATGAAGATCAAAATGGCTGTCTCTGAGAAAAGGGAACCAGTGCCAAAAACAAAGTCGAAAGCTGGCACTATTTAGTGGTCAAGTGACTCCAGTCATCAAAAGAGTTCACATATACAGTATCAGAGGGGATACAACACACTCTGGAATTCCTAGACAAACACATGGACAGCAGCCTCATTCCATGATCATCTTTCCCTGCCCTGCCTCTTCATTTGTCATTCACCTAATATTATGTATATGTGTTTTTCTGATACTACCCTTAGACCTCTCAACTATGAATTACTATGACCTTTATTCTATAATGCAGTGCTTATATTATCTTTTTTAGTGATTTTTTCAGAGACCTGTCTTGAGGATTACATAGCAGTAACATATTTAATTTTCCTATTTTAACACGTATATCAGGCTATGTAGGAGAATGTCCTTGGATATCAGGATGATAAGGCATTGTTGTAATTTAGATTAAAAAAATATCTCCAGAAAGTCTCAGGCATTTGGAAGGTGACTGGCTCATCTGGATACTATACTCATCAGTAAATTTATCCATCAATGAGCTCAGTAGCTGAATGTGCTGTGGGGACAGTCTGGCTGGAAGTAAGGTCACTGAGGAAGAGGAATCTGGAAGAGTTTACTCTTGTTCCCCACTCCTCCCTTCTCTATTTTCTGACTATAAGATAAGCAGCTGTCCTCTGCCAAGCCTTCTTTACCATGCTTTTTCTGCTTTGGAGCCAGGTGGCCAGAGAAAGAAGATATGAGCCAAAATAAACTTCTCTTTAAGTTGTAGGTATTGAAGATTTTGTCCTGGCAATGTGAAAATGACTAAGACAGATTTTATTACCAGAGAAGTAGCATCATTGCCATGACTATATCTGACCATGGGGTTTAGAAACCTTCAGAATTTGTGGGAGAAGACTGAAAAGGTTTGGAGATGCCAGCTAAAGCAGTGCTAGAATACTGCAAGCAGAACTTGATAGGCAATACTGCTCACAGCTCAAAAAGCCACACTGCTAACAGATAATGCAGACAGTAAAGGCAAGGCTCAGGAAGTTTCAGTTGGACACAAAAATTCCATTGCTGCAAAAACATGTGTCATACTCTGGCAGAAAACATCTACCTTTTTGGCATGTTCGGACACTGTAAAGACTGAGGGTGGTGGATTAATTAATCTGGAGGAAGAAATTTTAAAGCAGTCCAACACTGATGCTTTGGAATGGTTATTGCTGGCTGCTTTTGGCCAGATTTGCAGTGAGAATTAGGAGGAAATGGCAGAGCTAAATAATTTTAAAAGTCTGTACCTTCACCAGGAAAGAAGCACCTGTAAAACTGAGGCAAAGGACAGCATAGCTACTAAAATATTACCATTAAAAAGAAGTCAAGAAGATTGTATCAAGACAATAAAAAAAATGCCTTGAGGACATCTCAAAAATCAGTAAGATCCCACTTTTTGAAAGCTCAAAGGTGCAAAACTGTAAGCTATCTGAGAACCTAACTTTGAAAAGGCCAGTCTTGCTTGAGAAGGGCTGCCTAGGTTACTGATTGCCTGTACTTAGCCATTCAAGTACTATGAGGTTTCTGCAGCCATGATGCAAGGAGCCTTGACTACTGTCTAGCTAACAGCAGACCTTAGCATCATCCAAATGGTGATAGCTTTATACATATATGGAATCTAAAAGTTGTAGAGTAAAAGAGGCCTCCACCCAGATTTCAAAGGAAGGACTGGAAGCAGTGTGCCCCTAAGAGGGCAGTGCATGAACCTGTGAGAATGAAACCAAAAATGCATGAAGACCCCAGGAAGTTGAAGATGTCAGGTATATGGGACATCTCCTAAACAAACTCCGAGGCAGTAAGTGGAACCACCTTGAAGAGGCAATGTAAATTTCAATCAGCAGGCCATAGGAGCTGCCCAAGCCCTTTAGAGTTTATATCTCATCACTACTTGCTCCAGGTGCTGGACATGGAACTACAGGGTTTGTTTGCCCTTAGCAAATCAGTCTTACTTAGCTCCCACTCCTTTGCATTCCTCTATTTGTCCATTTTGGAACGAGAATGTTACCTTGTGGTAACCTTTGTTTTTTAGAGGTCCTCATGGCAAAGGATTTACCTTGACTCTTGGGGGTAACTTTGGACCATGAATGTTCACTATTGCTAAAACTGTTAATCCTTAAAGAAGGATTAAATGCATTTTGCATAAGATGGATGTGAGTCCTTTGGGGATCAGAGGAGGGATGTTATGGTTTAGGAAAAAAGTGTCTCCCCAAAACCTCCTATGTGTGGTGACTAGATCATAGGATGCGATACTTACCCATAGATTCATCCATTACTGAAATCAACAGCTGAATGTGCTGTTAGGACGTGGGGCCTGGTTGGAGGTATGTCACTGGAAGCACGACCTGGGTGCATGTATTGTTTTGCCCAGCTCCTCCCTCCCTCTTGCACCTTGGCTGCCACAAATGAGCAGCTGTCTTGCACTCAGTTTATTCTACTACTACCTTTCTGACTTGGACCCAGCCAGCTATGAACTAAATCCTCTAAAAATCATGAGTCAAAATAAACCTCTCCTTTAAGTTCTGAGTGCTGGGTATTTTATCCCAGCAACAAGAAAGTGACTAAATAGACATCATGTAGCAACTTACTCTACAATATTTTATAATACAAAGGACAGATGTATTATATTTGCACCTTTTCTGAAATTATTTCAAAATTTTTTTTGCAAAAAATTAAATGAAAGATGTAGTAAATACAGATTTCCTCAAAAGAAAGTAAAGGAATTTAAAAGAGACCAGTTTCTAAGCCATGAAATAGCTCCTAAATTGAAAGTTGTCTATATTATGCTAGATGAAAGATAAATGTGTTAGCCCAATAATATCCTAAAGAATAAGCTCAAGCATAAGAAACCACTCACAAGCTAGGCATGGTGGCTCACACCTGTAATCCTAGCACCCGGGAAGCTGAGGCAGGAGGATTCTTGCAAGTTTGAGACAAGCCTAGGCTACAAAGTGAGCTCGAGGCCAGCCTGAATGCAGAAAGACCCTGTCTCAAAAAGACAAAAAAAAAAGGAAAAGAAAAGAAATCACTCACTACACATTATTTCACTGACAACTCAAGATTCTATTTAATCAAGTCAATCAGAACAAACAGGCAAAACCAGACTTCTGTTTTCACCTTAGGATTTAAACATCCTAACCTTACTTCACAGAAATTTAACAGCAAAAAAGTTGCATGCTTCTTCCCAGTGTTGTTTAGTTTCTAGAGAGAGGACAGAGAATAATCATCTCTGGCTGAATACATGTGATTATAATATATAAAGAGACCATGGAATCACTTCATGGAAAAGGGAGAAAAAAATTTTACCATTTTTAATTTCCATGTGTTTATAAAGTTCTTGTGGTTTCTTTTACCACTAACTTCCAATTTCACTGCACTATGGTCTAATGATATGCATGGGATAATTTCAATTCCATTGTATTTACTTAAGCATCTTCTATAAGCTAGTATGTGGTCTATTTTGGAGAAAGTCTTGTTTGTAGCTGAGAAGAATGTATATTCTGATGTTGTGGAGTGGAACACTCTGCACACATCTAAGTCCATTTGTTTAAAAGTTTGGTTCAGTTCTAATATTTTATTGTTGATTTTTTTGTCTAATTGATCTATTTGTGACAGTGTGGTATTGAGATCTCAAGACAACTGTGTTAGTGTTTATTTGATTTTTTTATGTGTGTTAATATTTGTTTCACACAGTTAGGTGCATTGGTATTTGTTGCATATATATTTATGATTGGTATCTCTTCATGGAGTCTTCCCTTCACAAGGTTGTAGTGACCTTCTTTGTCTCTCTTAAGTGGTCTTGGCTTCAAATTCACTTTGTCTGCAAATAGAATACTCATCCCTGATTTTTTTCTGGGTTCCTGTCACATGGAGTATTGTTTTCCAAACTTTGAATTTCACTCTATGAATTTCTTTTTGAATTAAATGTTTCTTGTATGCAGCATATTGTTGTATCTTGCTTCTTGATCCATTCTTCTAGCCTGTTTTTTGACTAGTGAATTGAAACCATTCACACTGATGGTTATAACTGATATGTATTGATTTATCAGACGAATATTATTTTCTTCTTGCTGTCTCTCTTCCCCTCCCACCTCTGTTTAATTGTTTGCCTTGTCTGGTAGATTCCTTTTGTTAAGGTTCAAAGAGCTGAAGTCCTTATTATCTTTCTCTAGAATGTCCTTCTGAACCTTTTGGAGAGCTGGTTTGATATTCACAAATTTCCCCAGGTGTCCTTTGTCATGGAAATATTTTATTTCTCCATCAATCTTGAAAGATAGTTTTGTGGAGTACATCAGTCTGGGTTGGAGGCTGTTTTCCTTAAGAACTTGAAATACTTCACTCCAAGCTCTCCTTGACTTGAGGGCTGGTGGGAATTCAGTTGTGATTCTGATGGGTTTCCCTTTATAGGTGATTTATTTCCTTTCCTTAACAGCTTTTAATATTCTATTCCTGTGTTGAATTTCTGGAATCTTGCTTATGATATGCCTGACTGTAGTGGTGTTTGTTTGTTTGTTTTTGATCATGGCTAATTTGAGTTCTCTATGCTTCACATATGTGTATGCCAAATTCTTTTTCCCTGCCAGGGAAGTTTTCTGCCACAACATCTGTGAAGAGGGTTTTTTTTTTAAAAATATCATTTCCTGCTTTTTTTCATTGACTCTTATCAATCTTATGTTATTCTTCTTTGTATCACCTAGCAGCTGTTGGATTGATTTCTAGTGGTCTCTTGGTATTTTTAAGAAATCTTTCTTTTCATGGTCACTGACCACAAACCTGTCTTCTATACCTGAGATTCTGTCCATACACTGGCTCATTCTGCCACTGATAAACTTTCAATGGAATTTTTATTCTCCTGGATATCTGCTTCAATCTGTTTTATGGATTCCATTTCTGTCTTATGTTGAGTATTCATGGTTTCCATCATTGTCCTAAAAGCCTCCTTTTTTTTTTTATCTTTATGTGCTCTAGACTCATTAGCATGCTGTTTTTTGTAGTCAATCATCTCAGTAGTTATCTGGGAAATTATTTCTGATTTGATTTTTTTCTAGGGCCTTACTCATTTGTTTTGTTGTTATCACTTCAGAGAGATCAAGTGGATGGCTTTCAGATTGTTCCACCTCAATGCCCACTGGGTTTGCCTTTGGTGAACTAGATGCCAGGGTTTGCATCTTAAGAGTCTTCTCTCTTTTTTTTTTTTTTTGTTTGTTTGTTTAATTCCTGGGTTGAGCTTAAAAATTACCTATGATGAGTTGCTTTATTGCTGGTATTTAGAACCTTTAGGAAATGAGTACTTCTCAGAGGTGTCTTTCAGTTATAGCTAGCTTTTGGGTTTTGAGTTTGTTACAAGATCCTACCTCTTCAATTTGTTGGGGATGAGAAGTTGCTACCTGTTTGGCCAGCCCCTGGTTCTTTGGCACTGACCCACAGTATTTGCTATGACCTTGAGTCCTGGTATACCAGGAAAAACAGCTGGTTAGAACCATTATGTCACTTTGGCTAAGATGGTACAATCAACAATAACAATAGCATCAAACACAGCATCCTGCTAGTGCAGTCCTCCATGTCCACGGTTCCTTTATAGGGAGGCCTCTGGGGTTGGCAGCAGTCACTGTGTGTCTGCAGGTTTGAACTTCTCACATGTTAAGTCCTGACTCAGGGTATAAATGCACCATTATCTATATATGCAAGAATAAAATTATGTAAGTAGCAAAGGCACAGTTATAAAACAGCAAACTTACAGACATGTTATAGCCAAGTTAAAAATCAGATAGTAGTTTCTATGTTCCTGTTCCCTATTCCTATGTTCCTGTTCCCTGTCATATAAACACTCTGCTAAATTCAGTCAACCTTGACTGTCTAGTTTCAGCTGCTTTTCTTCTGATAATGTGTTGGGCCAATCTATTCTACCATGCTTCAAGGACTTTGGTTGGCACAAAGTGACCCAGTCAAGAACACTTTTAACTCTGTTTGAACTGTTTAAACCCCTTCCCCTCATATTCAGGATATTATGGTAAACAATTCCTTTTAAGTAAATCTATTTAGAGTTAACTTGCCTGACAATATATGACTTAATTCATGTAACCAATCATGTAATAACCTGCCATCTGGCCTTGTATTTCCTGTTTGTAAACTGTATTTAAACTGGACTCAAAGCTGGCTCCCTGCTGGTGATCTGGGCTCTGTTCTAGTCCCCAAACCCACTGACATAAAATCAATAAAGTTGTCTTCTAGATTATTCAATGCAAAGAGTCTTTCATTCAGTTTGATACTGATTTTTTCTGCAATGAGGGAGAAGGTTCCAGTGGCTACCTCCTCCTTCTTTGTTGAAGTTTCTCTCTTCACTCTCCCTGTGGGCTTCAATTCTCACTTTGGAATTGAGTCCAGGGGATCTGCCTCCCTCCTCCTCCTCCTCTTCCTAACATTGCTGTATTTCAGTGTTGGATGACAACTCTCAGAGAGGCTCTTACTCTGCTGTTTACCACTTGGCCATTTTCAAGTTTTAACATTTTTTGAAAAGAAAAAAAAAACCCTAATGCTCACTTAATAATAAAAGTTCAAAAGCCACATCATGAAATTTATTTTTATTAAGCCCTAATTACATGCAAATAATTTTTATTTCCAAAAAAACCCCTCATATTGTTTGCTATAGTGGATGACTAGCTAAAACACATTAAAATATTTATTAGAAGGCTTCTATGTATCTTGGATATGCTCAGATATTTTTCCATGATCTCAGAGTATCTAAGTGTCTGTGATGCTCTCAAATACTCTCCAAAATGGCAAAGACTGCTGGAGACCACAGAGGAAATCAACTCATTGAGCCACTATACAAGCACCTGAGTCAGTCATATGTTTGATGAAGAGTAAAAACACAACTCAAACCTATGTCATTCCTATGCAGAATATACTTTTTCCTACTTTAAGTGTGACAACTCCCTAAATAAGATTTAACTACCCATACAACTAAACATTAGTATACAAAAGTAAGGGATGCTGGTATACTGTTACTTCCTCCACTGGATTCAAAGTATTCTGCTTTATTTTATAATTTATGAAAAATTATATGGACATGGCTATAGTACTTTTTTTAATTAATGAAGAATAGAAATTTAATTTTCACCAAAATCATTATCAACATCACATGAGGGCTTTCCTGCTTTTTTCAGTATATTTTCAGATTTCTCAGAGCAGAATAATTTCTAACTTGTTCTGAAACAAATTCAAAATATTCAAACAAACTGGAGTCTTTACAGGTATGGTAAATAGGAAAAGCAGTTCTGCCCAGTGAAGGGACACAGATCTATTTCCAACAATCAAATTGTGAGTTGAAGGCCAACCTAAACTATACAGCCAGACCCTGTTTCAAAGAAAGGAAGGAAGGAAGAAAAGAAAGAAGGAAAGAAAGCATTTGTTTTGGCAATGACCTCTAAGGCACTTGTCTGTATTTTTCTTTCTACTTTGTGAATTTCACACCTGAAAGTCATGTATACTTGGTTATAAGTAAAAACTGGTATGAAGAGGTAGTCTTTTAAGGAAAAATGATAGCATCAAAAAAGAGAGGCTATGTGTGCAAATATATCCTAAAGCAACTGTTAAGAGTGGTTAAGTCTCCTGAACAAACTAAGACAAGAAAGCAAGATAGGGTCAACTCCAGGGGGATGACTGAAGAGATATGGACAAACAGGAAAAATGAGGAACATTCTGTGGTACAGGTCAGAGGTGTGTGGAGCCAAGTCACAGAAAAGCTGGTCACAACTGATGATACACGAGAGATGGCTTCATGTTGCAAGGATTACTGTGATATGACACTGTTTTCATGTTTTAAGACTTCCTTTCAATGCACTTACATTTTGAGTGTCCTTTGAGGAAAATGAAAAAACCCTAACTGCAAGCAGTAACAACTCTCAAATTTTCAGGAGCCGCAGGTCGCAGGATAGCTCTATGCGATAGGAAATAAAAGAATAAAACTCCAGAGCAATGACCTGCCCCTTCTTTTTGGTATTCTGTTTTTAGTGCAGAAAGAACTTCCAGAAAAACTAGAGAAGACAAAGACTACATTTTAAAATTAGCAAATGGTGAATGATTTAGTATATAAAGACAATTCCAAACAAGATCTGGTATGATTTAGACTTATGTGCTCATATCTAAAAGTACGGCACATGTATCTTCAAAAGAGCAGAACTGGTCCCAAAGGAATTGCCCTTTCACTGAAAGCTATTCACTCTCACTAGCATAGTATCAAAGTGTTTATCGGTTTTCTGAAGAGCCAAGTAGAAATTAGCTGATAATTTAAAAGGTATGACTGATCACATGCCAGATCATCTTACACTTGCTTTGTTGTGCAATCTGTGTATATGTATGTGTTTGCATAGAAGGATGGGATTTATTATAAAAATATGTACTTAATCAAATATTTCTGTTATTTGGGCTGAACAGTTTTCTTTTGACAGAAGACTGCAGTCATTCCACTATGATTTACAAATACAACAATCAAACTAACTGCCACCTCAAACTCACAGGCCTAAAAACATTTCCACTGGGAACAAGAAAAACTGGAATTAAAATCTACTCACATGCTGGGTGTGGCACTGCACACTTGTGATCCCAAAATTCAGGAGACAGAGGTAAGAAGATCACTTTGAGTTCAAGGCCAGCCTGGGCTACAGAGTAAGTTCAAGCCCAGCCTATTCCAAAAATGAGACCCTTATTCAAAAACAAACAAAAAATCTATTGACACACCCACTAAGTTATAAACAATATTGTTAAACCCGCTTATTGTTAACTCAGGTTTACATCATGAGCAGGAAACAGCAGCTCTGAGTGATTAAAGTCATAAACCTTTGGAATAGGTGAGCTTGTCTGACTTCAAAGACAAGACTTGGCAGCTGTGTTAAAACTTTATCTCAGAACTATATGGACAATGATTAGATCTGTGAAAATAAAAAACAGCTTCCTGTTGGAAAAATATTAAAAAGTCTTATCTAACCATGTTTTCTCCTAAATCCAATAATATGGAAGCCCAAGTGTGGTCTGGCCAAGAATATGCTAGCTATTGCGTCTATCCTTGCAGGATCCAGGTGTCCTCATGGCAGCTGACCAGGGGACTCTTCATGATTCCAGAGGGACATGAAGAACAGAAGGGGCAAGCCTCAAGGAAGCCCGCAGGCCTCTCATGCTTCTCCTTCCTCAGCCACATCTGAGGTTAGTAGTTCAACTTTTTCAGTTCAGGGCCCCCTTACACTCTTTACAAATCACTGGGGTGCCCCAAAGTGCTTTTTTCTATGTATTATCAATACAACATACTAGAAATGAAAACAAAAAAATTTTAATGCTTAACTCACCTTTAAAATAAAAAATCAATTACATTAACATAAATACCATGTTTTTGTGAAAATAAACTCTAATTTCCTAAACAAAACAAAAGTCTTTCTCCATAGCTTCCCGAGTGTTGGGATTACAATCCACCATGCCTGGCCAAAATATCTCGAAAAGAGGGGTACTGTGTCACAGCTTTACCAATGTCTTTACTGTCTGGCTTAATAGATGACAGCTGGAGTCCCAGTCTGCTTCTGTAGCCAATCTGTTGCAATATGATATTCTGGTTGAAGTTTATGAAGAAAAGCTGGTTTCACTCAGCTACGCAGTTGGGAAAGGGAGGAATATGTCAGAAGCTTTTATAGTTAATTGTGGATACTGTTCTTTGATATTATAGCAAAATTCAACATGCAATGGTTTCTCAAAGGTTACATCCAATGTCCAATTTGAAAAGCTATCAATGAACTTTTTGTTACATTAAATATCTTATTTCATTAAAATTCACTGGTCAGTAAATAAAAACTAAAGTACTCACTGGTCTATTTTGCACTTTTACTCTTACTTGATTTTGTTAACTGCATACACTGGTCTTGGAAAATGGGCTGATCTTTCAAATGTTGACATGTTTCATGTAATATCAAAAATTATATGCAGTGATACCACTGCTAATCTCATCAAAAAAGTCTAATTCCAATAATTATATTAGGAAACTGTCAAGTTCATAGTTGTAGATAGAAATTTTCCAAAACTCTTTTTTCTTGAAAGCTCAAAATTTTACCAATAACGAATACCATCAATTATTTTCTTTAGATTGGTGAACTTCATTTACTTTTGAGAATATTTATGCAAACACCCAAGTTTGTCTACCCACATTTTGCCGATGCTATCAAGTAAAAATAGTGCTCCAGGGAAAAAGCAATTGCTTTAGGCATCCTGGAAACAACCAAGTACATAAGTAAACAGCATAAGTGTTTGATATAATGTTTATTGCTTAATAATAACTACTTTTCTAAAAGCATTTGCAAGTACAACTTTCTTAAAAACAAACAATAACTGTGAGGTAGTGAAGCACATATGGACCTTTCAGTCTGTGTTCTGTGTGTTACTGGGGCAAGAGATAGAAAAACATCAGAGGTTGTGAGGAGGAGCAGGGTACTCTGCCTAAGGCAGTTTCTTCCAAATATGCCCGTAATTCCCACACAGTCAGAATCTCTAACGTCAATGCTAACAAGCAGTATTTCAACAAATATCCCAAGAGGTGGTATTACGGATTGTGTTCAGATCCCCACCCCCTCCAAGCCTCATGCAATCATGGATTGGTTCCTTGTCTGGTGCTGGGATTCATGGTGTGAGTGCTACACCCATCCAGGAGTAGAGCTGGCATACAGTAGTGTAAGGGCAGGAAGAAGGCATGTCTTTCCTCTTTTTGCTCTTTACACGCTTGTTGCTTGTGGTGCCCCACCATGCCATCCTTCCTTGGAGCCAGTTCAGTTTGGACTGAAACCCCCAAAACTATAAGATAAATAAAACTTACCTTCTCTAATTTTGGCATCAGGTATTTTGTCTCAGCAATGAAAGAAAAGTAACCAAGTCAGGTAGTATATGCCCTTTGTCCAGGAATCTTTGGGAAATGCTGCTGTTTCAATGTCTACGGGCATTTTCCCAGAAAAACTAAAGTATTAGTTTAACCAACATAATGTGAACCTGCCCAAATAGTTTTAGTCTGTCTACCCCTGGAATCTATTGAAAATATTTTTAACACTTTTGCAAGTGTATTTTGCTTCATCTTAAAAAGGTTCTAGGGAGTGGAGTCAGTGAGCCGATCAGTGAGCAACAAAATACAAAGCCTCCCAGGAGAAACAACTCATTTGCCAGAATAAAACACCCTGGAGAGAATCAGACAGAGGGAGATGGATCCTCTTGACACAGGAAGAAATTAAAATGTAAAAAAGCTCATCAAATACTTTGCAACTACAACTGAAACAGCTAAAAATTACAGGACACAGCGTTTTCATTCTTGGTGACCCACCAAGTTTGCAAAGGTCTGAATCTGCACTGGCTGGCAGAGCCTCCCAAAGTCATTCCTGCTGCCACTCACAGAAAACAGCAGCACTGAAGTCGGGGGTTGGTGAGCCCAACAAAGAGTGGAGCCGGTGAAGGGATCTTGATTAATCCATGGTCAGTGCTGGGAATGAGGACCCCACCCACACACGGGAAGGGTGAGACCAAATGGGCAACATGTTGGAATTGGGCAGGAGGAGCCTGAACTGGGAGCAACAGTGACTTCAGTTGGTTCCTCCCTCCCCAAAGCAGATTCATGGGATTTGCTTGGACCGGGCCACGCCCCTGGACAGGACCCACCAAGACATCCCAAATCGATTCCCTGCACCTAGCACGTGCTAACCAGGTGAAGGCACCTGAAGTTTGGCTGGCCTGGTGGGGAGGGCAGGCAAATACACCACTGCTTACACCTCAGTGACAAGAGCAGGCAGGAGAGGGCGGAGTTCCCTTGCTAGTGTGCTTCGGAGGAACCATGGCCAACAGGGAAGGGGGCTGGGACCTGCACTGTAACCCATGTGGAAGAAGCTAGGGCCATGACAGGAGAGAGAGGCAAGAGGAGGCCCAAGAACCCTCAGCCTAGAACCCTGAGAGCACTGATCCAGGAGAAGGGAAAACAAGGGAGACTGAGGGCAGCAAACACGTAACATCAGACATGGCTTCAATGGACATTAAGAGATATCTTCAGGACCTTGTAGATGAGTTCAAAGCTGAAATATTAAATCAGGTAAAGCAAGACATGAGTAGAGTAATAAAAGAAATGCTCTCAGGAAGCATCTCTCAGGAAGATACAGACAGAAGAAGGGAGGAACACAAAAAAAGGAGAGGAACATTTGATAAAGAATATAAAAAAATATAGAATACATGAAGCAGATTCAAAGAGACTGCCAGGAAATTAAAAACTCCATTGAAAGCTGGCAAAACGCCTTAAAGGAAACTAAGGATAGACTATCAAAACTTGAAGACAAATTTGCCATGTGTGATCATGAAAGGAAAGATCTCGTAAAAATAACAAGGAAACAGGCAGTAACAATACAAAGGCTAGAAGATGACAAGAGAATCTACAATTTAAGAATAAGAAATGTGAACGAAGAAGCAGGACTACATACAGGTGAATGACAAAGGCTATTTACTGAAATAATTAAGGAAAACTTCCCAAGCATGGGAAAAGAAAATGACACTCGGTTATGTGAGGCATACAGAACTCCAGCCACCTACAACCAAAACAGAGCTACACCCAGACATATAATAATCAAGATACCAAAAATTCAATATAAAAACAGAACATTAAAAGCCATCAGAGAAAAGAAACAGATTACCTATAAAGGAAAGCCCATCAGGATCACGGCTGACTTCTCAACACAGACCATCAGATCAAGAAGAGCTTGGAGCAAAGTATTCCAAGCCCTGAAAGAAAATAACCTCCAGCCCAGATTGATGTATCCTGCAAAACTGTCACTGGAAATTAATGGGGAAACAAGATGCTTCCATGACAAAGAGGAACTGGGCGAGTTTGTGACCACCAATCCAACACTACAGAGAATACTGAAGGGCATTCTAGAGAAAGAGAAAAAAAAATACCAGGATTTTAGGAACAGTGGCAGAAAGGCCTCAATGAGTGGGGCAGGCAGTAGAATGAAGGAGAAAAGTAGACAAACAGGCAGAAAAATAGCATAGCAGAAATGAGGCAGAGAAGGATAACCAGAAGCTTTAACATAGATGGCCTTGATACACTATATTGTTAGGAGTGCACCAGGATTTAAAACCCACATTACTCACACTACTCTGCTTAGATGTATTATATTCTGTTCCAGTTATTCCACCTGTACTAGATTTGAGGGCACAGACAGTAATCCTGAAAATAACAGGATATAGTGCAGTAATCATCCTTAATTTCCTATTAACTTAATCTAAAGCTCTGTAAAACCTACACTGTTTTACCATGACTGATCGTAATTGAATCTGGTTTGTTAGAATGCTGTTTTGTATCGACAGATTTTATTCAAAGCTGTTATGATTGATAGTATTAAGTCTGAGAGTATAGGCAACTGCACTGAAGATGACAAGATTCACTAGAATATCCACTCTAGTTTGATTATTACCTGCCTTTGAAGTTTTATACTGTCTACAATGTTTTATTTTTACTAATATTGTTATGTACTGCTATATTCAATTATACTGCTATATTCAATTATGCCGATGATATAGACAATTCTATTGAAGATAATAAGAAACAACACAGTAATCATTGTAGATCACCTTGTACTGTGGTTTTGTATGACTTTTTGGCTTCATGTTTTTATAGGAATTTTTTTTGTTTTGTCTTGCTATGTTTTGTTTTCCCCTCTAATACAGAAAGGATAGAAATACATGTAGAGACTCATGCATGTGTAGCTGTTTACACTCTCACTGTTTGAATATCTATTTTGTATGCTTTAATATTGTAACTTGAACAACTATTTCTAAGAGGACAATATGTAATTTATCAACTAGTGATTTCTTATTGTTTATCTTTTTAATTCTGTATTATCTCTACCCTCTACATGCTTTTGTTTCTCTTTAAATAAAAAAAGTTTGGGGGAAGGAGAAAGAGTCATAGAAGACAGATCCAGGAAGTTTCACATAGGTCTACTATAATTCCATTTGCAGAAGTAAATGGGGAAAAGAAATTAATTAATGAGGGCAGAAGTAAAATTAAAGAAATCATAGAAGAAAAATCTCTGAAGGCAGCTGCATGAGTGCTCACACTTAAAGAACCCAACGTGGACTCCAGCAAGGAAAGTAACAATTATGACAACTAACACATTAAGTACTTACTTGCCACCTAAGAGATACTGCTTTAAATATTAATTCATAAATCCTCATAAAAGCTCCATTTATCTCATTTATCTATATGTGAAAACTATCGCACAGAGAAGTTAAGTAGATTGTCCAAAACACAGGCAACTATTATGTAGCACAGCTGAGAGCTGAAATCAGGCAGTATGACTCCAGGGCCTATGCTCAAATTTAGAATTCCAGAAATGAAGAGAAAACTATAAAAGTTGTCAAAACAAAATAAAATAAAAGTAACTTAAAATGGAACAAGAGCCAGTCTGCTCTACTTATAATCAACCTGGGGTGTGAGAAGATATTAAGTAATGACCTTATTTAAAAGTCCTAAAGAAAAAAAATCTTGAAATTAGAATTCTATATCCAACCAATCTATTAAACTATAATATAAAAATACTTTTTTGCAAAGATTCAAATATTACTACAAATGTCTTTCATATAAAAATTACACAAAAAAGCAACATTAAAAAAGGAAAGTAAGTTAACACCTGAGATTAGAGAAATAGTGATATCAAACTGACCTAGACAAACTAAAGAAAGCACAATGCAAAAAGAAAAAAAAATCCCCCAGACTGTGTTTCTTGTAATACCTTCCTTAGGGTAGCAAAAATGTAAACACTAAAACATTGCATTTCATTTGCTGTGGGTCCAACCAGACTATTTGGTTAATACACTCATACAAACGTAATTCTGTTAAAGTGGGTAAAAAATTTTAAAGTCGACATACATACCAAACATAGAAGACAAAAACTACACAACAAAATGTAGAGGAAACATCCCTGACAACTTAAAAAATAACATGAACATAGAAGGGGGAGAGAGGCACATTGACTATTCATCAATTATAGTCCAGGGCAACAGTCTATCTAAAGCCAATAAATCAAGAAAATTTTAAAAGTGTAACAAATTTATAAATATTTAAACCTACCATGAAAATCACTAAAATAACAACAAAAAAAGAATCTGCTAAAAATGAATAGAAGTTGGGAGAAAATTATCTCTCCATTAAAATTATTCTGAATAGACCAACTTTGTCATTATGTGTAGTACTAAATTTAACATGCAGTTTAGAAAATCAAAACATATTAATTAAAAGACACCTTCAAAAAGATGGAATTGATGCTGGGCATGGTGGCTCACGCCTGTAATCCCAACCCTTGGGAGGCTGAGGCAGGAGGACTGTAGCGAGTTCAAGACCAGCCTGGGCTACAAAGTGAACTCAAGGTCAGCCTGAACTGTATAGCAAGACCCTGCCTCAAAAAGACCAAAAAAAAAAAAAGACGAAATTGGTAAAATAAACTTAACACCTCTCTTTAACAAAACATGGCAGTTGGAAAGAATGAGCTACATTCACAGGTTATTGACATGTAAAGTTGACTGAGCTGGCATATGTTACATAGGAAAAAGGTATAAAATAATATAAATGGATGAACCTCACACTTCTAGAAAAAGAAGAACAAGCTAAGCCAAAAGCTTATACCAGGGAGGAAACTATAAACATGAGAGCAAAAATTAACACACTGGAGGCTAAAAAAAGCAATATAAAGAATCAATGAATCAAACTGTTCTTTCAAAGAGTAAATAAAATTGAAAAACTCTTAGCCAACCTTATTTTTTAAAAAAATCTATCAACAAAGAAAACCCCAGGCCCTGGTGGATTCACTAATGAATTCCACAAGAAATTTAGAGAAGACATAATACCACTACTTCTCAAACTCTCTAATGAAATTAAAAGGGAAGCAATACTTCCAAATTCATTCCTGAAAGCAAGCATTACCCCGGTACCAAAATCAGAGAAGGACCCAACTAAGAAAGGGAATTACAGGCCAATTTCCCTAACGAATATTGATGCAAAAATCCTCAGTAAAAATACTGGCAAACAGAATGCAGCAAATCGTCAAGAATATTATACACCATTATCAAGTGGAATTCATCCCAGGGCTGCAGGAATGGTTCAACATACATAAATACATAAATGTAATACACCATATTAACAGAACCAAAGCCAAAATCATATGTTCATCTCAACGGATACACAAAAAACTTGACAAAGTCCAGAACCCATTCATCATAAAAATCCTACAGAAAATTGGAATAGATGGTCTTTATTTCAATCTGATAAAAGCCATCTACAACAAACCAACAGTCAATATCATATAAATGGATAAAAACTGAGAGCTTTCACTCTAAAACCAGGAACAAGACAAGGATGTCCACTATCTCCACTCTTAATCAACATAGTCCTGGAAACTTTAGCTGGATCAATTAGACAAGAGAAAGAAATAAAAGGAATAAGGACAGGAAAAGAAGAAGTTAAACTATTGTTATCTGCAGATGACATGATACTCTACTTGGAAGACTCCCAAAAACTCCACCAAAAAATGACGAGATTTAATAAGCAAATTCAGTAATGTAGCTGGCTGCTAAGTCAACACTCAAAAATCCTGTACACGAATAACAAACTCATTGAAAGAGAAATCAGGGAAACAATACCTTTTACAAATAGCATCCAAAAAAATGAAATACCTAAGAATCAATCTAAGAAACCACATAAAAGACCTCTACATTGAAAACTACAGTGCCCTAGAAAAGGAGATTGAAGAGGATATTAGAAAATGGAGCAATATCCCATGCTCTTGAGTAGGAAGAACCAATATAGTGAAAATGGCCATACTTCCAAAACTGTTATACAGATTCAGTGCAATCCCAATCAAAATTCCAACATCATATCTCAAAGAATTAGAGAAAACAATCTTAAAACTCATCTGGAATCAGAAGAGATCTAGAATAGCAAAGGCAATCCTGGGCAACAAAGACAAGACAAGTGGCATCACAATCCCTGACTTGAAATTATACTAGAAAAGCTACTACGAGTAATGCTTTTATTTTGTTCAGAGTGATTTTAGTCCATTTTGTGTTGTTTAATTTCAACATACATGAAGGTATGGAAAGCTATTTGAAGAGAACAAGAGACATTATGGCAGCCATTGTTGATTTTCCTGTTGTCTGGTTTTGAAGGCCTATAATGCCTTCATCACTCTGTTCTGATCAGTTCTATACTATTTTGTTTTGTATGAATTTATTGTATGTGAAGATTTGGACAACTGTTTAGAAGAAAACAAGAGACGTTGTAGTAGCCACTGTAGATATCCTGTTGTCTTCTTTGAAATCTGTGTCACTTACATTGTTTTCTTCTAATTTGCTTTATTCTGTTTTATTATGTTTAGTTTTACCCTCTTTAAAAAAAAAAAAAAGCTACTGTGATAAAAACAATGTGGTACTGGACAAAAAAAAAAAAAAATGCCCCAAGATCTATGGAACAGATTAGAAGATGCAGAAACAACTCCAGACACACTAAGCCATGTTATCTTTGACAAAGGAGCCAAACACATTGACTGGAAGAAAGAAAACCTCTTTAATAAATGGTGCTAGAAAAATTGGCTCTACACGTGCTGAAGATTAAAACTGGCCCCATATCTTTCACCACATACTAAGCTAAAATTGGAATAGATCAAAGATCTTAAATATTAAAACAGAAACATTAAGGCTAGGGATTTAGCTCAGTGGCATAAGTGCCTGCCTGGCAAGTAGGAGGTTGTGAGTTTGATCCTTGGTACAAAAAAAAAAAAAAAAAAAAAAACCAGAAACATTAAATCTGCTAGAAGATACAGTAGATAAAACTCTTGAAGACACTGGTGTAGACAAATGAACAAAATCCCAATTGCACAGGAACTATCACAAAGAATCAACAACTGGCATTTCACTCAATTGAAAAGCTTTTGCACAGCAAGAGAAACCATCACCAGAGTGAAGACACAACCTGCAACATGCCAGCTCAGACAAAGAATTACTATCAAGAAATTACTTTATAGAACTCAGTCCTCCAAGATTTAAAGATCCAAACCAAAGCCAGGTGTAGTAGTGTACACCTGTAGTCCCAGCACTTGGGAGGCTTAGGCAGGAGAATCACTGTGAGTTTGAGAAAAGTCTGGGTTACAAGGTGAGCTCACGGCCAGCCTGAATGACATGCCAAGACCCTATCTCAAAAAAGACACACACACACACACACACACACACACACACACACACCCCAATCCAAAAATGGGCATCTGAGGTGAACACACACTTCTCAGATGAAGAAATACAAACAGCAAATAAATGTTCAACATTACTGGTCATTCAAGAGATGCAAATTAAAACAACACTGAGATTCCACCTCACCCCAGAAAGAATGGCTACTAGTAAGAAATCAAGTAATAACAAACGCTGGAGGACTGTGGAGAAAAAGGAACCCTTTTTCCAGTGTTGGTGAGAATGCAGACTGGTACAACCACTGTGGAAATCAGTGTGGCGATTCCTCAAAAAACTAGGACTGGAGATCCCATTCACCCAGCTATTCCCCTTCTGGATATTTTCCCAAAAGTATTAAAAACATCATACTGAAGCAATAAATGTGCACCCATGTTTATGGCAGCACAATTTGTAATAGCCAGATTTGGAAACAACCTCAATGCTCATCGACTGACAAATGGATAAAAATGATGTGATATTTCTGTGCAAAGGAATACTAATCAGCCATAAAGAAGGATAAACTGCACACTTTTATAGGTAAATGTGTACAACTTGAGACCATACTCATAAGTGAAATAAATAAGATATATGTGTAAACACTGTATTGCCTCATTAGTGAGAAGCTGAATGAAACAATATATGCATACGTGTATGTTTATGTATATAAAAAAATTGTTAAGATAGTTAAATTACTGACTTCTCTGAGTTCACTGAAGAGAATGATTTGTGTTGGTATTGTTCAGATAATTGAATGCTGGTGTCTTGTGCTCTTGGTGAATGATTTGGGGATGACAGTGCACAATGTATGTACAATTGTTGCCCCCTGATTGATACGTTTTGAAATTTGGGGGTTTTTTTCTTTCTTTTTTTTTTCCTTTTCTCCTTGAAATAAAATGGATTTGGGAAACAAAAGCAATATAAATGGTAGGATCCCAACTTAGGCAAAAGCATATTCATATTTATATATGCATAGAAAAAAGTCTAGAAGGTATAAACTATTGAAATTGGAAGGCAATAGAAAGCTGTTCTTACTTTTAATTTCTATATTGTTTAAATGTTTTCATAATTAGCAAGATTTATTCCTATAACTAAATGCAACAAAGAATAGTAACGTGGTTTTTTTCTTTTTTAAAGTACACTGTGTCTTGTAATCATGGATTGAGTTGAGGTGTTAAAATACGTAATGCCTGCAAAGTATAATGATTCCACTAACTTTCAAAAATTATAAAGGACCTCTTTCTCAAATCATTGTATGTAAACACAAGAAGATGACTCATGTACATATCCTTGCAGTATATCACTAGGAACAGTTTTCCTCCCATCAGAGGTTTTTCAAGGCATGGCTTTAATAATTACTGGAAAGTAAGCACCCTTTCTCTTAGACCTTTAATTATATCTACATTTTTTTATGTCTAATCTTGCCAAAAGGTCATTCCTCCTTGTTATTTTCATTTCTATGCAAATAACGGACTACTACCCATGGGGGGGTGCAGTACTGCGGGCTGGACTAGGGAAAGCATTCTAACTGAGCTATATCCCCAGCCCTTTTTTTAATGTTTTGAGACAGGATCTTGCTAAATCACTGAATTTTTCAGACTGGATTGGAACTTGCTTGTGATCTGGCCTCAACCTTCCAGAGGGCTGGGATTACAGGTGTGCACCACCACACACGAGGCTGGGGACCACAAATTCATAATGGCTAGTTTTACATACTTCCCTGAGGGATAAATGAAGGACTGGGATTTTGGGTATCACCCTTTTGAGACTTTCCATTATCCCATTAGGAGTGAACCATCCTCTCCCACCTAAGTACTAAGACTAAGACTAAAACAACTAAAACTAAAAATACTCCACAGCAAGATTCTCATTACCTTAAAATCACTGCCAGAGATGAATCTCTGATTCATTCAATAATTCCCTCCTCAATTAATAAATGCCAAAGTACTGTCTGCCAAATGGTCTTTTGTTCCTCATGAACAATTGGTCACCCTTGATTCTGACTGTACCACCATTTTGTCTGTCTGTCTTTCTTGCGTTCTCTTCCTTCCCTCCTGCCTTTCTTCTTTCTTTCCTTTTTTTCTTTCAGCTGTGCATCTTAACATCTGGCAAGACATTGGGACTCTCTGCAGGGGTCTCCAATAACTGGCACCCAATGTGGCCTGAACCCTTGGAGTTCTTGCCTTCCTGGTGGATTTACTAGAAGTGTTTCAACAGTGTTCCGATCTCAAGTGATGATTCCAGAGACATTGGCAAGGAGCTAAGGTAAGTACTTTCAATGCAAGAATTTTGTTGGGATTAAAACAAGGGGTAATCTCTTTAACATGTCTTTTTTTGAAATCTCTGTCTTTAAAACCCTTTCAAATCTTTTTCTTTGAAATGTCTTTCTTCGAAATCTCTTTCTTTAAAATCTCTTTTGGGTCAGGGATACAGCTCAGTGGCATAAGCACCTGTCTGGCAAATGCAAGATCCTGAGTTTGATCCCCAGTATAAAAATAAAATAAAATAACTTAAAATCTCTTTTAAAGAAGGCAAAGTACACAGTGCTAGCTAGCAGTTTCACCAAAATACTCTAAAAAATAATTGAGCATAGTCCTTGGTTTCCAGAGGCAGGAACTTTAGCCATTTAAAATCGGGACAAGGTGAAAAAAAATTTTTTTCTTGTCTTTTTGAAACAAGGTCTCATTATGCAGGTTCAGGCTGGCCTTAAGCTCACTTTGTAGCCCAGGCTAGTCCCAAACTGGCAGAGATCCTCCCGTGACATCCTCTAGAGTGTAGGATTATAGGCAGACACCACCACATCCAGCTTAAAAACAATTTAAAGAGATTGGAGTCTGATAAAATCTATCTAAGATCCATTAAGTACTAGTACTCTTAACATTTCTGTTTTAGAATAGGAAAAGGGTGAAAAATGTAAAGAAAAAGAAAAACCACCCAGTGTGCCACTGGCTGCTGGGGAAGACTCAGAGCCAGATGAGAATTCTAAAGAAACTCTTCATCCTGCACCTCCAGACAATTTAAAGACAAAACATTCTGGACCCTGTATGTCCCACATAGCAACAGGCTCTAAAAAAGGCAGCCATTTAAGGAGATGTTCTTGAACCTTGCTATTTCCTGGTATTGTAGCTTGGTATAACTGATGCCATCTTGAGCCCTGCATTTAACTAGTGCCCTGTATTTGACCCAGGAAAATGGAAAGTTACTCAGGGTATAAGTCCCATGAGAAAAGCAGAGTGAGCTGTACCCACAAGAGAAAAATTAACCTGCTCAACAAAAGAAGCAGGATACAGGTGCCAACCAAAAATTAATGTAAGAGTCTAGCTAAATTGTTTCCAACAGGATGTCTTTTGTGATTCTCTCTTTTAAAAACTGTAAATTTCCAGTTCAGCGCCACTTGTTTGGACTCTGAAATGGGGGGAGGGGTTATATATAAGAAGTCCTGAGCTCAGCTAATTAAATTCCAAATTTATCAATTTGGCTGCTTGGATTCCTATATTGTTTTCCATGAACTCACCTCACGTAGTGGTTCAGCAAATATGATTTTTCTAATGAAACTTGTGGAGAGACTCTTTCTTGGCTCCAGATTTCTTAGAAATTGATGCAACGTGCCCAAGATGGCAGTGCTGTTATCTTTGGGGATGAGGTAGCAACACAGGTAGCCATGGCTGTACAGGATCTGTGCCAGAGGGAATAAGGTGGCCACAATGAGCCAGCAGCAGAGCCCTGTAACAGAAAAGCAGCTTCCCCTTTCCTGTTTGCCTCTGCCGGTCTGGGTGTGGTGGCACATGCCTGTAGTCCCAGCTCCAGGAGAGGCTCAGGTAAGAGGAATGCTTATGTAGAGGGACTCTTTACAATGGGACTCCTGGAGTCAATGTTAACTCAAACTATGTTAATCTCAAAGGAAAATTACTGAGCTGGCATGGGTTAACCTATGGACCCTAAATAAGGAGAAGTTGCAAATATTATAGTCATTGGTGTTAAAACAAATTTTTAAAAAAAGGGTACATTTAAGCCCTTTTTCAAAGAACTAGAAAGCAATGGTTAAGTTTTAAGCAATGCTTCCTTCATTAAAGATGATTGTTAATACAAAAGGAAATACTGATTATGCTGCTATTTTACAACTGTAAGAGAAAAAATGGTCAAAACTGTTCAGAACTTCTTTGCACTAAAGAAATAATTCTTACTTATGTTCAAGTGTAAATATGAGCCACAGGAAAACCAGACCCCTCTGGCCCTAAAGGCATCCACTATTAATGAATCTGAGGCTTCCCCCACTTGCCCTATGGATCCCACAGGTGGACCTTCTAGGCCCACCATAATTATAGTTTCCATGAGGCTGTATCCATCAACTGATTTTTGTTAAAGCTTCTCAAAAACAAAATCTTTCACAGGAAGTAAATGGGAAATTTGTAACTACCCACATTGATGGGCCTCTTTTGTCTCAATGATCTAAAACACATTAACAAGATCTGGGAGAGTTTTCAGATGATCTAATATGTACACTGAGGTGTTCAGAGAACTTATTTAGACCTATGAACTAGAGTAGAGAGATGTAATGCTACTCTTAAATATTAACTTCTAATAAGACACAATGGATACACACTTTAATTTGTGATTTTCTTAAGTGTAATACAGACATCTAGGGCTACCTATCTTCATACTGGGTTTAAATAAAGCCTAGCCAAAACTGCCGTAGCAGTAACTAGCAATGAAACCCGAAATGTATTGATAACCTCTTTGCCCCAGGGCTATCTTTGCCCAAGTATAAACTTCCTCTGTCTGTCCTCAGAGACAATAGATCATTTTTGCAGGCAGGGATTTGAGAACTGTGATTCAGAGTCATTTATTAGAAAGCAAACCCTAAACAATATAATTGAAACATTTTTATTTTTGTCTCTCACTCTCTTTCAAAAGGTAAAAAGCAGCCATTCAGGCCCTTTGATTACTGGTTTCATTTTCTGTTTGGCAATACAGTTGGCATCAATCATAACTTTTGTCTCTAGAGTCATGTTTTGCCAAGGATTAGAGATCCACCCTGAAAAAGCTGTTGATCTTTTCTTTCTGCATCTGAGATGGTTAGGATTTAGTTCTTACATTGGAGTCACTCTTCTGTTCCTTCTTCACTGCCCTGCCCCTAGCAAATAACACAATTTACAATAGTGTTTGGTCTAAGGCAATTCTCATCTCCCTGGTTGAACTTTAGGACCAAGTTTCCAAAATGGTGAGTTGTCCTTCCCTGGGTCCTGTCCAGAATGAAACTGACCTTCACTTATCCCTGGACCATATTCTAAAAAACTGGTCTAGATTTAATCCTGAAGCTCTCAAAGAATAGATGTACAAATTTTAGTTCAAGTTTACCTGCCTTTCAAGCAGATCTGGAGATTAATTCCTTTACTCTCTCCCTTCAAGAATGATGCTGACTGGTTTTTACAGCACAGGGCAGACTGGTTAATTTTTATAAACATTCTATAAAAATTTTTATAATTTTTATGGAATGTTTAGTTCTATAGATGAACTTATCTATAGAACTAAACATTCTTAGGGAATCTTACAAGTTTAGTACGAGTTTTAAATGAGGACACATTTAAAAATAGGCAAAGCCCCACACTGTAGTCAGATTGCAAGGAGAACAAGACAATACAGAACACAAAACTTACAGTATTATTTATAATTTATTATTTATAATTTATAATTATTATTTACACTCAAGGAGTCAAATACAAAGAAAGTGGAGGAAATATATGCACACACTAAGACTCAAGGAATCCTGCTAAGAGCCACACCCAGTACCACGCTGATTCAGCTCAGTTGGTATTACAAAGTGACCATTAGTTATCAATTCACCACACCCCAGTCCGGAGAGGACTGGCTCTTATCATGATTTTTATCCAGAACATCTCATAGGCTGGCCACAGTTCAGGGAGATAATCTCTTTCTACATCCAAACCTGGTCTGCTCACCTAGACTGAAAATAGTTAAAATTATCTTTAACAGTCTACCCCATTAAGAGGGAATATGTGGCTACCAAGAAATAGTTTTGCCCATCAGCCATGTCTATCCAACAAATATGGCTATCAAAAGAAATAGTAGCCAGTATAACCAGATGTTCCAATCAGATAAATTGCTAGCCTAGGGCCCATCTTAAAAACTGTCTTTGCTTTCACAAGTGTAAAAGGTTTTATTCTTTCTGATTTGTATTACAAGAGATCTTTGTTAACTGAACTACAGAAAGTTGTGACTCGTCTATTTATAGTTACCCAATTAAGACCTAAAAAACAAATTATTATAATTATTATAAATATATCTGAGTACACTCTACTTTTATAAATTGTCTTATATGTGTTTGTATGTCTCTCTGTTCAATTTATACTAGTTACTATACTTACAGCTGTTTTGTTTGAACTCAATGATTTTTTTCCTTTTTTTTTGTCATTTTGGATTTTTAAAACATTTGTCTATAATTTAAGCTGGTTTACTGATGTCATTAGAGCCAGGGATTTAGCTCAATGCATAAGCACCTGCCTGGTAAGGACAAGGTCATGAGTTCAATCCCCAGTACCAGAAAAAAAAAAATTGAGTACAGCTGTCATTAGAAGTAAAGACATGCTTCTACCTAGGTTGCTACCTGATCAAAAATTTGTTAAGATCAAGCTTGCTTTTACAAATATAATACATATTGTACAATCACTCAAGAATCTTTCATTGGCAATTTACAATAATGTAGAAAGTGTTATGATCTAGTTCTCACAGGTCATCAAAAAATTGTAAAGATAGTTAAATAGAGATCCCTTAAGGTGGGGGAACTGTTGGACAGGATTCTGCTTGGTGAAAAAACGTGCAGCTGCCTCAAAAAAATCTTATTCCAGCCTTAGTTCACTAAGGAGGCTCCAGTATTTCCCATCACCTTATGGGAGACACCCCAATAAACACCATTGAATGTATTATTGTGATATGTTTACATTGGTGATCATGAAACAGGTGATATGAAAAATCCCAAGCCTCCATTCATCTCTTAGGGAAGTATGTAAAACTAGCCATTTTGAATTTGTGGTCCCCAACAGCTACAATGACCAACTTTAAGAGAAAATGTTAACACTTCTGAGAGGCTAGGGCAGAAGAACTGTAAAAGCCCAGCCTGGGTAATTTATTGAGAACCCTATCTCAAAATATAAAAGGAAAAAGGGGGTGGGCTAGTGTAAAAAGTCTCAGTGCTAAAGTTCTGGGTTTAATCTTCAGTAAATTTAATTTATTCCATTCTGGGGGTAGAGGGCTGGACATAAATGCGATGTCTCTTTGAATTAATGTGGCATCAATTAATTTGCTTTTATTTGGATTGTATATATAATACTGCTTTTACCACATACTACTTATAGTTAGTTACATTAAAAACTCCAATAGCAGGACCTCACATATGACAGATTTAGGGGAATGTCATCACAGTCAAGAAGAGAAGAAAAAGATGTGATTTCATGACAAGAAAATGTTGATTATATGGATTTAGGTCAAACAAGGAAAAGAAAGCTAAATGACAATAGAAAAAACTATATATTACTAGTAAACAGTATAATGTAAATGGTTCCTGAAGTACAATTTCACTTTAATTCAGTTTCTGACTCATAGTTATTAAAATAAAAAGGATTTCCACCACATACTATTTTCAACATTCATCATAGCTTTAAACATATAATATCTAAAGAACTCTGAGTTTTTAATGGATTGTCCCCAACCTGAAGTTCTTTCACCTCTGTGGATTTTATAATCTTCATTTTTTTTACCCTCAGGTATGATATAAGATCTTTCCAAGTCTAGCACATCTTGCTTGGACATTCCCCTAAACCTGTCATATTGAGGCCCTGCTATTGGAGTTTTTAATGTAACTAACTACAAGTTATAGTTCCAGACTGCTGTTAACTGGCCAAATTAGGGCAAGCCACCTGACTTCACCATACCTGCATTTCTTCAACATAAATAAGACAAGGTTAAGCTTTTTCCTAAAAACTATTTTAGCTCTACTCCAAGTTCTAACAGTTTTTTATTGTATCACTTTATACAATCTAGAAAGGAACAGTTTTTCACATAAACTAAAACAGATTGTTAAGAAAAATATTATACATATATAATTTTAAACCCTTTTCCTTATTCTTTGGGGATACAGTAACTTCAAACAGCAGTATCAAACTCTAAATCTGAGGAACTGGCAAAAGTTCAGATTATGGGATAAGAGGCTCAACAATGACAGAAAATTCGACAAATTTTGCATTCATTCTCTTACATGATCTGGCTAATTTTCAAAACTTCTGAGTTGAGGAAGTGAAAAGATTTTTCTGAGGTACCAGGCTATATAGCCAGAAATAACAATTCCTTCTGTAATTCTGTTCTACAAGTAAAGAGCTGTAGTACAACTCTCTTGATAATGCAGCATATACATAAGATAAGGAGACTCCCAAATCTAATGCCAAGAGGCAGGCAAAATGCTACTATGCAATCATTTTACTCTTCTTGTGAACCCATGCTGTCCACTCACAGCACACTCTTGTTATTTGTATAGAAAGTGAAATTTGGAATCAAATTGAAAAGACATATTAACACAAACATACCTGGTTACTTTATATGCTAAAATTAATGGAAGAGATAAATAAAAAGTGAATCATTTCTAGGATAATATGTCCTGTATTAATAAGTGAATGTAGTCTAGTATTATTTGCATTAATTAAGCGGTCTGAAACATTAGGCAAAAAAAGATGTGTGAATTCTTCTACAATAACTTCTCAAATTAGCTTCCTAATTTCTATCCATTTGAAAAATAATCTTATTTGAAACATCCTTTTAAGACATTTCCATTTAACCAATCAAATAAGTTGTATAAGTTATACTATCTTTCCCTTAAATTTTAATTTCAAGTAAATAATTCATCTAAATTAAGTCAATTATCTGGTAACCTGAGTAACTCTTTTGAAGATAATTTATGCAAAATAACAACCTCAGTTATGTTCCTAACACCTTGTTTGGAAAACCTATGTTGTCATTGTTGCGGGCTCTTTGTTATTGTTATTTGGCTCTTTTGTTTCTTGTTTTTCTCGTAATTTGTTTTGTTTTTTGTTTTCCCCTCTAATATAGAAAGGATAAATGTGCATGTATAGGTTTATACATGCCTAGAACTTCTCCTAAAGAGTTTACAAGAATTGGTTTTATTATGTGTGATGGCATAAACAGCTACTTTGAAGAAAACAAGACATTATGGTAGCCACTGCTGACTTCCTATTATCTTGTTGTAATGTCCTATTATCTTGTTGTAATGTTGTAATGTAAAGTAATGCTTTTATTCTTTGTTTTGATTGGTTTTAGCTTGTTTTGTATTATTTACTTTCAATAGGTGTGAAGGTATAAGACAGCTATTTTGAAGAGAATAAGAGACATTATGGTACCCAGTGTTGATTTACTATTGTCTCGTTTTGAAGGTCTATAATGCTTTCATTCTTTTGTTTTGATTGGTTTTATACTATTTTGTCTCATTTGAATTCATTGTGTGGGAAGATATGGACAACTATTTCAAAGAAAACTAGAGACATTATTTATGGTAGCCACTGTTGATTTCCTGTTGTCTTGTTTTGAAATCCTATGCTGCTTGCATTGTTTTGTTCTGATCTGCTTTGTTCTGTTCTGTTTTATTCTCTTTAAAATAAAAAATAAAAATAAATAAAATGAATAAGCCAATAAGAAAAATTAAAATGCGAACTAAGTAAAACATCTTTTAAAACTGTCTTTTCTTTCCATCTATACTGCATTTTCTCCAGTAGCCCTAATAATGTGGCCTTCTAATTAGCTCTCACAGTGTTTCTAATTAGGTGCTACACCAATTTGAAGATAAACGCCTGTAGCTTTTATCATCTTGCCCATAGTTTCTTTAACTGAAAAGAGAAAACTGAATTATCTTCACCTTTATATGAAAGTTGTCACAGGAAAAAAAGTCAACCTTTCCAATGTTCTCTCACAGTACTGTCCAGAATGAACCAAATTGACATGAACTAGACTCAAATTCCTACACATGACCTTTCTTTTCTCTTCTTTTCTTTTTTGTGGTACTTGGAGTTGAACCAGGGCCTCTGCACTGAGATATGTCCCCACTGTTATTTTTTATTTGTGAGACAAGGTTTCACTAAATTGCTAAACTGCCAAAACTAGGCTGACATTTACAATCCCATGCCTCAGTCTTCCAGAGTGCTGGGATTATAGGCATGTACCTCCACACTTTGTTTGTACATTTTCTTTTTAAATCAACTTGTACTTTTTCCTGGATCTGACATTGTTGCCTGAACCCAGTTGTAACTAACATGAGGTGGAGAACCACTCAGACTCAGTCAAACCTCAGGGCATGTAAGAATGCTTCAGGACAGCTTTGAGGACATGAACCAGTTGTCAGAATAGGTGCACAACAGGGCACAATTATATAGCCATGACTTAGTAGTAGAAAACTACACATGTGCCAGTAAGGACAGACAGCATGTAAGAATATAAACACATGATAACAACATGTATAAAAATGATACAATAGAGACTCAGGTGGCTCCTGCACTCTGCTCTGCTCCATGATGTCTGTTGTTGTTGTTAATGTCTTATATGTACATTCTTTTACTTGAGTACCTCACCCATGAAAATCTCCCTTGGGCCCCCTGAGAGACCAACAACAGCCATATTCAACAGCATGTTGAGGTGAGTGATCTTGTGGTGGCTGGGGAAACAGTACCAGAAGACAAGGGAGAATCCTGTAAAACGGCTGATAAGCAACCCCAGCCTCGTCATGGTTGACTGTAGCCACCTTCTTGGCAACTTGGAAGTCCCCAGAGAACTGGGAAACAGTCAATCTGGAATCCAGTATGTCTTTCAAGCCTTGGAAATGACAGGCAAATCCCTCCCTCTCACCATAAGACAGCAGGCCAGGTAGCTTGGCTGTTCTTCACTCTCTTCTGCTACATAAACTGAGAAGCAGATAGCCCTGTTCAGCAAGTAGTAGACCAGCTGCTGCAGATAGAGGGAGACCTTGAGCAATGGCTGGCAGTAGTGGACCTAATGTTTTGAGGCATGTGAAGCACTGCCTCCTCCAGAAATGTCTCCAGAAGTGTAAGTCCTCATGTCTGAGAAAAACCCCGGAAAACTCCCTGGTTTTGCATGCTATGCCAGCCATTTATCAAAAGGAGGAAGTAGAGGAACCCCTACTGTAGAGAGGTGGACTAGGAAGGCCACTTACCTCTATCTGGCACACAACATACATAACCTATATACCATGGAGCTGCAGGAACTGACAAAACAATCAAAGCAAAAGGTAGGTGAAACAGTGCCCATATAACTTTTACAGCTGTGGGATGATGGGGCTCAAAACATGCAGTTAAACTCACAAGAGATGTCCCAAATAGTTAGCATAGCCAGCATCCCTTCTCTGAGACAGGTAGTGCAGGATGTGCAAAGGACAGCCCCCAAAACAGGTAATCAGACTGTGGTAAACTGGTTGATGGTAGTGGCTCATCTGGTTTGGTAGAATCCAGGCGACCTATCAGAGTAAGTCACTAAATGGACAACCTATCTAGAGTTAATACCTGTACTACATGAAATGGGCATGCAGCAAATGATGTTCACACTGCAGTACTATAGCCCTGATGAGGAACCACTTACAGAGTGCCTGAAGGACATAATCCTGGCAAGCAGGCTGGCTGACATGTTCAGGTCAATAGCAACCCTTCTAGCTCCCTTTACAGATCACCCAATCCATGATGCTGTGGATGCCTTGGTCAGACGGGGGATGTGGAAGTGAAGCACCAAGGTAAGGCCAGACCTGCAAAAACTGTACCAGCAGAGGAGAAAAACAAGGAAGTCTCCAGGCAAGCGGGTCATCCCCTCAGGAACAAGCTGTGGAGCCACTGAATGTCAGCTGGTGCCAGACCTGGATATATCTGCTGATTGCCAGCCTAGCTACACATAAGTTAGACAGGTAGTTTTAGGAGGTACTGCTGACTCTGTAGAGTACCCTGAACAGCAATACTGACTGATAGGCCAGGCCCAGAAGGCCAAAGCAGCTCCAGTGAAGCAGGAAGAAGTGACACTGGCCTCCTTTGATTCCAATTAGGATGTAGACCCAGGTACCCAGATCCTGGGGTTCCCAGGACACTGGAGACCATGTGGAACTATGTACTTGTCCCCAAAAAATGTCCAGTATGTACTAGCATTAGTAGATACTGAAATCAAGTCAACACTAATACATAACAACCAGGACTGTTCTATAGGACTTACTGCACATATGGAAGGGTATGAAGATCACTACATCACAGTCCAGGAGATCCAGGTAACTCTGGGTATTGGGCACTTGCCCCCATGCCCATATGGTGTCTGTTTCCCCAGTTGCTGAATACACACTGAGGGGTGGACATACTGACTGGTGCTTGGCTAGATAGCATGCAGGGAAAATTCTGTTTGTGAATCTGTGTGAGAAAAACAGTAGTCTAAAGACATCTGCACCATTTACTACTGACCCTCCCACAGACTAAGCGGGTTGTGTGCAGGAAGCAATACTGGCTATTTGGAGGCCATGAGGAGACAGGAAAGACTATCTTGAAATTAGAAGAAGGGGTGATATGCCCCACACAGAGCCCTTTCAACTCCCTGGTGCAGCTTGTGCAGAAGCCAGATGGGATGAGAATGACTGGATTACCAGGAACTGAATAAAGTTGCTTCTTCACTAAACACAGTGGTGCTAACGCTGCAGACTTGATGGATCGACTCACCCTGACACTGGGTCAATACCATTATGTTGTGGATTTGGTTAATGCTTTCTTCATCATTGGTATTGCTCCTGACAGTCAAGATCAATTTGCCTTCATCTGGGAGGGTAGTCAACAGACCTTCCAAGTGCTATCACAGGTCTATTTGCATAGCCTAACTTTGTGACATGGCCTGATGGCCCAGGACTTGGCTACCTGGACCAAGCCACACTGCATCACTGTTTCAGTATATTGATGATATTATGTTAACCTCTGACTGCTTTGCAGATTTGGAAGCCACTGCACACAACCTGAAAGAAACTTTGCTGGCATGGGCGTGGGCTATGAACATAGACAAGTTCCAAAGAACTGGCTTGTCTGTCAGATTCTTGGGTGCTAGTTGGTAAGGTAAGATGAAAATAATTCTCAATGCTGTTATTGATAAGTCCAAGCATGACCCAGACCCACAACAGTACGCCAATTACAAGTGTGTACGTAGGCTTGCTAGGCTTCTGGCAGACATTTATACCACACTAGCTACACTGCTAGGTATACCAGATGATCTGAAAGAGTGCTACACAGAACTGGACAGATGTACCAGAAGCTGCTGTCCAGCACTCAAAGAGAGTTATTGCACAGGTTCAAGCCTTATGAGTTGTTGACCCTATTCTGCCATTTATCCTAGCCATCAGTGTGCATGACGATAGGTTTGGCTGCGGCCTTTGATAAAAACAGGGGAAATGGAAGCAGCCTGTTTAGATTTGGTTACAATTGTGGAAGGGAGCCAAGAGCTGGTATTCCCTGATTGACAAACAGCTGGCAGCAATGTATACTGCTTTGTATGCCTCTGAAAGCACTACAGGACAGCAGACAGTACAGACACTGACAGCCCATTCCAGGAGTGGAATGGTACAGGTCCCTCACTCTCACATTTGAGGAGGTACCTGCAACAGCAGGCCTCTTTCTCTGCTAGCCCTTTGGTAACCAAATTGGCAATGGGTTGGGGATCCACAACATGTATGGCCCTGGAACCCATCCAGGTTGGACTACAGGGCATGATCAATCATCCTTAGGCAGAAGGGAAAGGACCTCCAGGTGATGTCTTGTGTCCTGATGGGTCTAGCTATAGCACAGTCCCACAATGGACAGCAGCTGCTGTCCAGTCCAGCATAGAAATCCTCTGGTTTGAAACTGGAACAGGCAGGTCAAGTAATAGGAAGAGTTGCAAGCAGTATGACTACTTGTGATGCGTAAAGAAGGCCCCCTAAATGTTTGCATGGACAGTTGGGCTGCCTTTATGGGGCTGATGCTCTGACTACTGATTTGGGCAGCTCAGGATTGGTGGCTAGGACACTGTCCCTTGTGGGGTGCCAACCTCTGGCAAAACTTATAGGATTGTGGCTAAGACTCTAACCATGTAGGGTTACTTAGGGTCAGGGTTAGGTTTAGGGTTAGGGTTAAGGTAAAGATCAGGGCATAAGCCCTTCCTCTCACCATGAAATGACTTAGTTCACAACTTGATGAGAGGAGTCAGTGTACAAGGGGTACCTTCTGCTGTGGTGCTTTGGCTCCACAAGTAACTGGGACATGTGGGATCCTGTACCATGCAAGCTATAGCACAATGATGGCATCTGGACTTAACTTCTGCTGAGTCAAAGGCTGTGATAAAGGCCTGTATTCAGTGCACTCATTTGGCCCTTTAGAAAAGGAGGATGCCCACAATATTTGGCATGATACCACAAGAACCCCACCCACTGCAGCACTGGCAGGATGAGCCACTGTAAAAGCATGTGTGCACGCTCTCACTCTTGTGCACCAACAATTACACTGTTGGGTGTGTACTGAACTCCTTCCTGAGGCAGCTGAAAGTCTCCCATAGAGGATCACACCAGCATCACAGCTTAATTGGACTGACTAGCAGCAGCAACACCAGACCAGCTCTATTGGTACAAATGAAACCAGGCTATCAAGGCACTAATCCAGAAGAGTACATCCATCCCACAGGGACTGGGACCTGTTATGTGCAATGGCTGGAAGTAGATGATGATAACTTCTGTAACATTGTTGGACGTAGCCTTGTTTTGTATTTGACAAGGGAATGAATCAGAGGGAAATCAAATGGTAGGGTAGATACCCCCTAAACTGTGTAACCAGATGTTACTGATAAATGACACAAACAAGTGATGGCACAACTATAAGCTCATGTGTACAGTGCCCACCAATTGACCCACTGCAGAAGCATTGTGGGTTTGTAGCACCACGTGTTGGTTGTACCTACCTGCACACCGGACAGGGTGCTGTACCTACATTAAGGGCACTATTAGATCAACTCTTACAGACACAACCCACAACTGGGATGCTGTGTATGATAGGTGACACTATTCTGTGGTGGTTTTATCCTGCTGGGGGCAGGGACCCTAGACCTCCAAATTGAAACCCACGTTCAACATATGGCCCAGACCTCGAATGTTATGCATCAGGCTTTGATGTTGCTCATGGATGAGACTTGTCAAACGAGAAAGATGGTTTGGCAAAGCCTCATGGCTCTTGATTTGCTGACTGTAACGCAGGGAGGCACTTGTGTCCTCTTACATGTAGAATGTTTCATTTATATCCATGACCACCAGACACAGATACAGAAAGCTTTGCAAGAGATGGATGCAGAGCAGTACACTGTTCTGTTATTCCCTGCATTACTGTTGTGGTCTTTGTGTGCAGGAGTCAGCTTTTATGGGCCACTTGCAAGAGATGACTCTCCCCCAAGTCATCCCCTTTTTGAGGGAGTGGGATGTGAGTAACAGCTCAGACTGAATCAAAGCTGGGGGCATAAAAGATGCTTTGGGACAGCTTTGAGGACAAAAGCCCACCATTAGCACAGGGGTACAACAGGGCACAATTACATAACCATGACTTAGCAATGGACAACTTCGAATGTTGTTGTGAGACCTACACATAAGAATATAAATAGGTGAAAACAAAGAAACAAAGAAATAAGTAAGTGATAACAACATGTATCAGAATTATTTAGTAAAGATGCAGGTATCTTGTGTTCTGCTCTGCTCCATGCTGCCTGCTATGGTTGCTGTTGTCCTGCACAAGGGTGTTCTTTAACCTGGTTACTTTACCCACAAAACTCTCCCTTGGGCTTCCTGAATGGGCTGACACATGATTACTTAGAAAACCTCTGTATAGTTTACCTATATGCCTTAGATCTCATAATTCATTTCCTTCTGAATCCACCTCAAGACTCAAAATAAAAAACAGAAGAGACCAACAGATACATTGAAGCCTATCTTCATTATTTAGATGCTGGTCAGGTACTGGCTGTATAACTAGAGAACAAACAAACACCAAGGTGACCTGGGCACTGGTTGGGATACATATTTCCACACGTTACTTTTTTGATCTACACTTATTTACTTTTCTTCCTCTTTTGAGGACAAACTTTATTTTTGAGTAATTTTAGATTTACAAAAATTCTGAAAAGAATTCTTTACCCATCTTATCTTAAAGTTAACATGGCACATATTCATGCTACAGTTTTTAAAACTAAGAAATTTACATTGGTGTGTGACTATTAATTAAACTACAGACTTTTATCTGGATCTCACCAGTTTTTCCACTAGTGTTCTTTTTTTCTGTTCCAGAATCCGATCCAGGATACCACACTGCATTTAGTCATCATATCTTAAGTATCTCTGATCTGTGCCAATTTCATAGTCCTTGTTTTCCATGACCTCCGTAGTTTTGGCCACAACAGTCAATATTTTTGTAGGATCTCTCTTAACTGGGTTTTTCCTAATATTTTCTCATCGTTAGGGTTATGGGTTTATAAAAAAAATGGTGCTGAGCTGCTCTTCTCATCATCTCCTGTAGGAGGCTCACAGTGACAACAGACTTAACCGCTGATGATGTTAAACCTTGATCCACTAGGTCGAGGCAGTGGTTCCCAGTTTTCTCCCCTGTCAATTTACCACCTTTCCCTTTCCATATTTTCAAATGTGGAACGCATCTGAGTCCAGCTTACACTCAGCAGAAGTGGCTTAGCTACTTTACCATTACAGAGACAAAATACTCAACACCTACAACTTAAAGAAGTTTATTTTGGCTCACAAGACAAAAACAGGCTTACATCAGGCAAAGCAATGGAAAAGTTGCTCAATCATGCGCTAGCAAGCAAAAAGAAAAGAGGAACAAGAATACACCCGACCAGGGACCAAAAAAATTATTAAGTTATGTCTCCATGAGGAATGTAATCAATATATACTGCAAATATGTACTAATAAAAATAATAAAATAGGAGGAAAAAGTATACACACTTCCAGGTCACACCCCCAGAGACCCACTTCCAAACAGCATGTGACCCCGGCATATTCAGCACATTCAGCTACAAACTCATTTCTGCAGTATTACTGTCAGAATGGTAAAATCTGCACCAAACCACAAGGGAATATCAGACAACTTCAAACTGAAAGGCAATCTACAGAATAACCACTAATCTTCAAAAACACCAAACCCAGAAGAAGTCAAGATGGCCAAGCAATGAGCAACAAAACACAAAGCCTCCCAGGAGAAACAACTCATATGCCAGAATAAAA